>JNEY01001666.1:0-10594 GCA_020875895.1 Aphelenchus avenae
AGGGCGAATCTTTTTTTGGCAGACGAAATCCTTCGAGAACGGCAAAAATTCCAACGAGACCCGAGAATTTTCATGCAAAATGCGACCATGTTAGTCGCGCATAAAAATGGCAAACTCCAGAAAGCCCAAGAATTCCGCTAGCCGCACCAATCAACGGCGTCGGACGGAACCAACCGCCACGTCTAAAGGGAGCACTAATGAGCGTCGGCTTTTGTGCGCATGAGCATCAGAGTGTCGTCATCCGGCGTGGTGGTAAAGAAAGCGCGAAATGGACCGGGAGCGCATGTCTGGAATGGACTGAAACGTTAAATGGATGCGTATGAAGGGATGTGGGTAGAGGTGACGCAAAGAGTGTTTATTTGAGCACTGATCGAAATCTCGTGCTTCTCTATCCGAATGTAAATAATCTCGTCCTAAGATCGTCCATGTTCAGTGCTTAATTGGGTTCAGAGGTAGGTACGCGTAGGTGGTGCTCTTAGAGTAAGTACGCGTGACGGATGAAGTCAGCGAACGATTATCGGCGTGTGGAACAGGCTCTAGCAGCTACAGCCCCCGAAATCAGTGTCGATTTCGGTGGCTGGACGCAGGTGACCATGGACATGACACAGCTAAAAGTTTGTAACAGATGCTTCATGACGATGAAACATACACGGACATCAGGACATTTTCACGTCGCCAGCTTATGTAGCGCCAGTTCATACGAGCCATTCGGCGGTGAACGTTGGGATGCATGTCAACGTCATCTACGCGGGTAACGTATGAAGGACAACGTTGGCTAATCTTTTGACGCCAGGTCCTTATTTTACAGATGGATCCAACAATGCCACAAATTCGCGAACTCTGACATTGGGCTGGATTGGGAGCAGTGTCAATGTTGCCCGTTCCAAGGAGGCGCGCAAAGTACCTATGTCTAGTAGGATGCCACATGAGGCCACGCAAGTAGATATCCGTAGGAAGCACAAGGCACATTCGAAGCAAGACAAGCGGCGTAAGCCATCAAGACTCTTAAATGGTTACATGCTTGTTGAAGATACTGAAAAGCAACCTCTAGCGGAATCACCTATGAGCCAAGTGACTTAACTCCCTCTCTCGGCGCTCAGAGTACGCTTCGCTGGCCATTGCCTCCGTCGCTTAAGCCTGAACCCAGTGACCTCTTTGAACAACATGCCCCACCCTAAAAGAACCATGCCAGTCACCCATGGAAGACTGGGCTGTGTGCCGCTTGACATGCAGCGTTGCCAGAAGTCGAGTCATGACATATCCTTGCAAGCTGGCGATTCGCACCACTCAACGCCGCCATTTAGCGACTTTGGCGCTTTTAATTTCGCTGATCCCGCGTGGCAGCGGAATTGGTCATTAACGCCACGGGAAATGAGGAAGCAACGAGGTTCCGAAGACATGAGGCTCATGGATTGACACGTAGCATGCCTGGCTACGTCCTCCACAGCAGTGGCTAGATGAGTGATGACTACGCCGTTTGCAGTGTTGGAAGGTCAAAGAACGCTACGGAAATGCGTAAATGCATGGAAGACGGTTTAAGACAATACCGAGAGACACTATCTTTCAAAACTCAGCTCTATCACCGGACGCTCAATTTCGTCTCATGTGGGATGAGGTAGCCCAATGCGCCATCACGGTTTTGTTCCAGGACCGACTACCAGACGTAAACTGTGAAGCCCAGCGTGCGCCGTACATCTCGAAAAGCCCAACTCGTTACCAGTGCGGAAAACTTCATCGGATAAGATCGACCTTAGCGAAGAATGAACAGATGTTCGCTGTTTCTACTTTCTAGTGTAATTTGGCATGCGGAATCCAAGTCCGGGATCGGATTAGGTCTAGGTTGAGAATGAAGCGAGCTATGCCTAATCTTTTCCTACAGTGGTGCTGAAACACACTGGAGGTTGCTTGACGTGAAACATCAGGTGCCGCATAAAGATCGTGCCGGTGCCGCGCGTTGCCTCCTGAGTTCCCCGGCACAACTCCGTACCAATGCGGAAAACCCATTAGAGGATGTGTCCCGCGGGTCCCTACAATATAGGGGGGGGGCACGTGCTGCAGCCGAACAGGACCACTCCCATATGAACGTCATGCTATGCCTTCATACAATGCACAAAAGAATAGTACAAGAAAAGCTTAGAGGGACACGAGTATCAAGTGTCCCCGCCCAAATATTTTGATGCTGCGCAGGCGTCGTAAGTCGGCAAATAATCCGTGGGCCATTCTTGGCAGACAGGGTCATTGGCGCCGCTCGGGACCGGCCTCTCCTCGTTGGGTCACTTGTTGGCGCGTCCGAAATCGAAATTAGATTCGGAAGCGCGTCCTTAAGAGACGCTTAAGTGGGTTTGCAAAGGATTTGACAAACACAAACATCCCTCCGCGAACGCCATGATTCGGCGGCATGTTGTCGGCTTTTGGGATAGACACTGGTCTCGGGCCGTTCCGAACATGTTTTCATTCCCTTTAGCGTGACCGAATTACCATTGGGGTAATCGAACCAGCTTGCCGTGCACGAAAGTTTAAACGGTTGATTTCCGAACCGCTAATAAAAAAGGTCTACGCCCGGTCATACTCCTTGAGACGGCATAACCACGACGATTGTATTAAAGTGTGACATATGGGTCAACTTGAAGCTAGTACAGTGCCCCAAAAATGCTCGTATATATGGAAGGCCCATGAGGACCGCTGATTTGGTTGTAGTGATTCTACATCGCTATGGTACATTAAGTCTTCTGCATGCGGTACCATTTGACACTCATGATGTAGTACCGCTAAGTACTACAGACTGACCATGCACGCGCACGTAGCGACGCTAACGAGCAGGGCCGTTTGAAGTTGTTGGTGCCTTTATGCGTTCAACCAAGCAGTTCGGGCGGCACTGATCGTAGCACAATGTCACCAAAATTTATGGAAGGGAGCTTCCGAAAATAGATGGACTTTGCTGAGGGCCATCTCGGGGCTTATCGATGACGTTCTAAGTTTAAGCAGGGCATGGATCCATGCATTCATGGCAGTAAGTTTCGGTAATCAGTGCTTTCTTAATTTTCTGCTTAAGTGGTATCCTTCCAAAGCCTCCACTTATCGTCATGCATTGCATGGTTCATGAAGTGCTAGTGAAGAAAGCAAACGTCCACACGTGTTTACTGACTTGAACTTGGCGCGTTGCCTGCAGGGCGAAAGGGCACACAAGGCCAAGCAAATTACTTGCTTTGAATTATCATCATTTCTTACGGACTGTGAAATATTTGCCGTATTCGAAAGCAAGGATCAGACTGTACATATTTTCATTTTAGTCAAAAAATGGCCAACAAAGCAGAGGCGTACCTCCACAAGAAGAAGAACTCCGTTCGCGATGCCGACGTTGCGGAACACTTCCAAACGCTCGAGAACTATTATGTCCAGAAGTACGTGTTCTACGATTTTACGTCGAAATTGCGCATTCTCTTTCAGGTTATGGCACCAATTGACGCTGCAGGTGCGCAAGCTCGTCTACGACACCAACTTCGCCAACGCCGTGGATCTGAAGGAGTTCTACGACAACTTCATCCAGGAGTTCCAGCACCGCGTAAATGCGCTGCAAATCGTCGAGATCTCCATGCAGGTCGCGAGGCACATCTTCAAGAAAGGTAGGCCGTCTGAATTAACTTCAAAAGAAATATGCTTTAGACAAGAAGGCGGCTTTCGACTTCCTTGAGGGCATTCGCAAGGTGGTTAGCAAAGACAAAGAGGCGTCCGTGCGAGTCTCGACTGGCGAAATCGAGCTTCACCTGGCCGACAGGGACGCGGAGGGCAAAGTCGCGGACATAACGCTCGTTAGGGTGAGTGGCCCACTCTTAAGAGTTACCTTCCGGTGCAGGCAAGCTTGCATACTGGAAGCTTTAAGTCAAAAACTAGTGAATTCGCTGTAACCACTATTAAGTCGTGTACATTGTTGCTTACAAATTACTAGTTCGTGAAATAAATTCCGATTTAGAAACTCGTCGAGGACACCGAGAAAGAAGTGGACGCCCTGGTGGGCGTTACTCCGGTGCACGCTCCATTCTACAAGGTCTCATCGGCATACCTCAAGGAAATCGGTGACCATGCGGCCTACTACCGCGAAGCACTCCGCTACATCGGTTGCGAGAACATCGACCAGCTGGCACCAATCGAGCGGCAGACGCTTGCGACACTGCTCAGCGTTGCTGCGCTGCTCGGAGATGGCATTTACAACTTTGGAGAACTGGTCAGCGACATATCCGCACTGAACTAAGACTAACACATACTGTTTTAGCTCTCTCATCCGATCCTGGACGCGTTGAAGGGCACGGAGAACGCGTTCCTCATCGACGTTCTCTTCGCGTGCAACGCTGGCGACATCGTGAAGTTCCGCCAGTTTGAGAAGCAGCTGTCGAAGTGGAGCGATGTCGTACAGAACCGCGAGAAGGTTGAAGGAAAGATCCGACTTCTCTGTCTCATGGAGGTTAGTACAGCGAAATGTATTAGAAGAAACCGTCCGATGCATTCAGATTGCCCTAGCCCGTCCGTCGAAGGAACGCTACATCCCGTTCAACGAGGTCGCGCAGAAGGCTCTCGTCAACCTCAACGACGTCGAGTTCCTCGTTATGAAGGCGCTGAGCAAGGGTCTGGTGAGCGGTTCCATTGACCAGGTTAATGCGACCGTGAACATTACCTGGGTTCAGCCGCGAGTGCTCTCTTCGGAGCAGGTAACAACAAGTGTTCGGTGCTTGCGTTTAAGCCTGCGATTATAGATTGGAAACATGGCGGACCGCGTTGGAGCCTGGCGAGCCGACGTCGAATCGATGGAGAGTGTCGTGCGCGACAACGCCAAGGAGATCATCATGAAGGCCTGAGGAACCCGCACTTTGCTACATGTTTACACTCTGACTAAGTCTAAATATTCTGCTGTTTGACACATGTGTCGCGAATAAACCTCGACTCTACGCGGTTGTAATGAATCTAAAAATGCAAAAAACGAATAGCTAAACGGTATAGGATAAATGCAACCACCTACAAAGGTCTAGTTACTAGTAAGCAGCAACATCATGCTTCAAGTCAGTTCGCTTCGTTGTGCGCAGCCATGTTTTTTCCATTAAGTATGTCGCTAGGCTCGGTCTCAACAATGGGGAAAAGTGTGCGAGATGCTAACTTGGTGCGCTTTACGGAGATAGTACCAGGATGCTTCGCAAACGTCGTATTTTGAGAGACATTAAAAAACGAATTGCGAGTCAAATGTCAAACAATGACAATCGCTCCAATTGTCTTTCCCTGATGACGTGCAAAATCCGTACCTAGAATGACATTGCACCTTCGGATGCAGTAGAGCTTGTGCTAGAAACGTGGTGCCGTTTTGGACTGCTAGCCTTAAACTTCTGAGACGACTATTCATGATGCACCAACATTTCATGTCTACAATGCTTGCTTCGAATTGAGGCCCCACTCCGTTAGATGTTCCAACGCGGCATCTATAGCAATCACAAAAATCACGCAGACGCTGTCGAAGTCTAGATCCTTTGTCGAAGTGTGGAAAAGCTGAATATGGCTGCACACATTTCGCGAAACTGCAAAGCAGCAGAGATTGGAATTGACGCAGATAAATCAAGTGTCGGTAGTTTTTCCGGGAATTTGCTTGCAACTTTAAGGTTTAATTAATAGGCTCAAACTGTTCTCAATCGGCTTCGCACTCTTATCAAGCGCTCAACGCGTCTCCGTTACATACGTTCCGTATTGGCGGCAAGCGGCAGGTGACGCGTGTCCTCCTGGCTCTTGATACCGTGCTAATTGTGACTGTCGATAGCGGATATAATCCCATGTAAGCGTGCCGACAAGGCGGCTCCTGCTTTGCCAACAGCGAGCAGAAGGTTTTGCCAGACTTAATAAATATGTGTCCTTTGTTCCCGCATACATGTGGTGATGAGGCTAGCGGTATGAGATAAGTACCGCACTTATCCGAGCTGCGTGCTGAGAGCGGGCTTCTTTAGAAGATCTGCTCAAGTAGGAAGCAACCGTCGTACGCGGAAAGCGTCGGGTATTCATGCGTCAGCTTCACAGTGCGATAATCGGAGATGGTTGTAAGGGATCCTTCCGGAGATATTTGCTTCCGGGCAAGTTCACAAAACCCAAACTTTTTAAAGGGAGCTAATCCAACTATGTCTTTTTGCACGTTCTCTTAGAGCAACAGTACTAAAATGCAAATCCCTTCCAGTAGTAGCGACGGAAGTTGCGCCATTGTTTTATTTATTCTTCGACGACACTTCTGAGGATCAGTGGCGAACCGAATAAATCCCTCCTTAATGCAACAAATTGGCGCCACATTTAATACTCGGCAGGATCTCAATGGCAATTCCAAACAAGCAGATGGTTGGAGGTAGTTTAGCTCTTCAAGGTCGAATTGGAGAAAAAGATATGCCCACATGCACCTCGTCCAATAGCGTCATCATACCCGTCTCCATCGGATTCACGCGGTGCCAAACATCCCTAAGCGTATGAGGTTCTACCTGACCCGACAACGCCAATGAAGGTACTCGAATCGCTTTTTGGGCACTTAACTTCCGGCAGAGCACCGTCATCCAACGTGTGAAGATGCGAAGCGGAAGTACGGTCCACTTGGCGCCAAGTCAACGGCAATAGACTCCTCCGTAATCGTCCTCGCCTCTCTGCGAGAACGTTTCCCACTTTTTGCGCGAACCATGCGATGATCAGGGCCTTTTGTAACAGCGTTAAGTGAATCCTCGCGGCGGCAGTCAGGCGTGCAGAGCTACTCGAAAGCGCAAACAAAGGCGAATAATCGGACGGTCATGGGAAAAAGCACGCCGACAAGACTGTGTTACGTTTGCGCTATTCATAATCAGCCGGCGTTCAGCCCAAAAAGCTGGTGAACACTTGTTATCACCTCATCGTACTAGCGGCATGCTTGAGCAGCTTGGTAGACGGTCGAAACAATCGTTCAGTTCTCGTGAAGAGTAAGCGAACCAAGTCCTTCCTGACTGTTTCCTGCATGAGAAAGCCGTTCGCTTGGGACTGAATTTGAGTTCATTGTGCTCACTGTGCAAAAAGAAACCTCGAGGAAGCGGAGCGCATACCTTGCTGCAACTGGAACTCACACCCTGCGCGCCAAGTTCTCTACTCCGTTACGCATGAATGATCTACACCGTTATCGTCAACGATCCAAAAATTACGCAGAGAACATACCGAAACGACGATGAAAGGGGTTGGCCGACACTTGGCATGTGCATCGAATTTCAGGCTGATAATCCCCAAAAGTTGCAAGCATCTGATGCTCAGGTTTAGAAACAGCACATGTTGCATTTTAACGACCCGACACGAGTCCTTCTATCCCTTTTAAATTTATTGGTTAAATCTATTGTTCTTGTCCTTAAAACGCATCCGGGATACGCAGATGGCATTGCGACATTGTCGCTCTATAAGGTGAACGTTGCAACAATGCAACGAGCGCAGGGAACGAGCAAATTACAGGGCGTGAACTGCGTTGCGCAATCGCCGGCAAGGTCCATGACAAGGGAGCTTCTTTGTTTTCGCGTATGGGGCCGCCTCATAGGGTCCTGTCTTTCTGCATTCTTTCAGCTTCAGCTTTACTCGTTGAACAAGGAAGGTACTTTTGACGTATTCTCCCCGTTTTCGTCGTCAGACAGAGAAATAGCGATTGGCCCTAATGAGCTTTACGGAAAGCAAATCACGCGACGGTGATTGACGTCCAGGAATTGCGAAGTTGTCACTCGCTCGTCGCTATTGTCAAATATTTCCCCACCGCTGTTTTGCGTCTGCCGCTGTAAGTTTTCCCCAGTCGAATGTAACACGTGCCTCGCATGCGTTCTTGAGCCGTCGGAAAGCAGGAAAATTGTTCACGGAGGCCATTACTATCGAGAACGGCAAAGCTGGTCATAATATGGGTAGCGCCCTCAGTAATCAGCCGAAGCTTGACAAAAACGATAATGAACACTGACCTGGCGGGATTACGCGCGGGATGAGCTGGTCGTCGTGTTTCACCACATTTGCTAATGAACACCGTATATTCACCTGTCTACGAGGTCATGATCCCTCAAGATTCTACCGACCCTTATGCCGGATAATGCAGTGGGTTTCCCCAAATAGGCGTTGTGTTAGTTGTTTACGCAAAACAGTAGGCATCACGTCACTTGAATGAATCATTCTTCGGCGCTTCTGCCGGTGCAACACAATCCGTGTTTATACGTCGAGAGTGACTCAGGGAGGTGGCCCTATATGGTCTGTCGGAATTTGCCGATTCTTACGAATGTTTATTTGCGAAAAGCGGCAGAAGTTCAGCAGAACGTCTGGTCGTTTGCTTAGGCCGAGAAAAGCGAGGTCTATATTTGCAGAAATCATGTCATTTAAAAAATCTTCTAACGATCGGGATCATGGCCGTTTAGACCTCAAAAAGCGTAGAGGTAACTTCGTTGAAAACATCCTAGGCTGCCTGTACGGTCATTATCGCCGTTAGCTAAAGGGATCGGAAGCTCTTCCTTCTCCTACAGGTATCATATTTTAATGGGACGAACCGATGCCGACCGCCAATTGCCCTGCGGCATCGATGGCTCGACCGCAATGGGATTATCTCGGATTAGGCACGCATCGCTCGGATATCACTCTCGCTTCGCTGGAAGTGACACTTGCCGGGCGTCGATTTGACCTATGACTGCCGGCTTCCGGGCGGGCCGGTTAGCAGCGGGCCACATTACACAGGTTAAGCCGGTGGGGAAAGCTTTATCGATGCCGCCGGTATAGCGGCTCTTGAGCGCTTGTAGATGCAGTAAATAATCGAAACTAGGTAGGTGCTTGTCAGGTTAGTTTGCGCTAAGGTAAACCTCATGGGGACCAGGACTCTTGCTGTGAACCCATGAAGCGCGACGGTCACGCGTCTGGCTATACAGAAGCTTACGCAACTCCATCAGGAGGATGTTCGTTACCGGCCCAACGGAACTGCCAGCTGATTACTTCAGCATCAAACTTAGAACTGAATCTTGGTTCCATCAGAGCTGGTGTTTAGTAACTGCCAGCGGAAACCTTACAGTTTTAAGTGTTTTGATAGGGTCCTTTGTGTCGCTAGCCCACATGCCCGGATCAACATGTGGTCCTAATGCAACTAGGTAAGGCTACGTCGTCGTTGGCCAGTCTCTACTATCGATGCCCCCCGCAGGACCATGCCTATGATACCGTAACCGAATCGTACGCTTCGCACCCGGAACGTAACTTTTTCGATTTATGCAGATATCCGTGGCTAAAAATAACATTCACAAGTAGAAAAATGCAGACACGATGAAGTATATTGAGGCTTAAAGCTATTGACACGAGGCAAATGTGACGTGACTACTGTGGGTACGCTAAGTTCAGCTCCTTCTTGTCTTCGCCTGCTCGCCAGCGAGCGCCGCATTCTGCTGGTGCATCATCTTCTGGTGCTGCAGGTTGAAGCTGATGCAGAACCGCATGAACTCCGCTTCTGAGACGCCCAGCGCAGTGCAAGCGTTAGGCTTCTGCGCCTCTGGCGATGCGTGGAAACCGTTCGTTGGCGGCATGAACGGGCTCGTCGGTTGGCTCGAGTCCGCGTAGACGTTGTGCATGATGGGAGATGCCGAGTTGGCGAGCGCCTGGAGCATGGCGAGCTGGTAGAGAGCTGCAGATTGCTGCGCCGCCGCAGCGTAGCTGTTGAGCGAGGCGGTTGAGGTTATCAGGCCGGGAGGTGCCTGAAAGTAGCCGTCAAGCAAAATACACTTGAATCCGTTAAACTTTTCTACGAAATTTGAGCACAAAGATTCGCTTCAAAAGGAAATAAGCCGACATTTTAGTCGTAATTACCTGAATCCCAGCCGACGAAGCCATTGGATACGGCATAGCTGTGCCTTCATGCCCAGCGAACATCGGATGCATGCCGCTAACGGGAAGATGGCAAGACGTCGCTGGGTAGATGGAACCGTTCACGGCCGCCGGCTGCAGACCAGTGTAGCCCTTGTAGGGGTCGAAGCGGTTGCGCGCTGCCGAAGGCCTTCGACGCAGCTTTCCGGTGTTCGGACCGATGAAGACTTCGTCCTTGGAGGCGGCATCCAGCATCCAGTAGTTGCCTGAAATGTTCATAGGTTCCTTCGATAGGTTAAGGTGCAGAGTAAGACTTGATTCCAGAAAGCGTTTCTAGCTTATCTCCTTAATCTCGGGCATCCCATTCACTGTTCCACAGTATAACGTCTTCCTGGCGTTCCTTTCCCGCTGGCATATCACTAACCAATGTTGAATGGACTTCAATTAGCGGGCCCACCGGGCGTGCGCCCCAATCAATCATTGTACGGATCACTTTGGTGGGATTAACAGAGATAGATGCAGGGCCGGATGGGCAACTGACTCGGCCGCCACCACCACCGCCCGCTACGCATGACAGGTACACAGCGCTGGTGGTGGCTACCGTATCTCAGGAAGAATACCGTATTTTTTCGATTAGAGCCCCACCTTGAATAGAGCCCCCCTCAGCCCCGCCCTACGAAAAATACAGCCCCACCCTTAAATAGAGCCCCACCTCGAAATGAGCCGCATCGCCACTATGTGATCTTAAGAGGTGAGACGTAGCTTTCAC
>JNEY01001668.1:0-10583 GCA_020875895.1 Aphelenchus avenae
GGTTGTTATGGATCCCTACGAACCACTGAACGTCGCAAGGAACGTTGACTTGGAGTCCTTTACAACTATCATTGGTGTCCTGCGCGAAACAAGGGAGGCTCTCTTTACTCCATCTAAGAC
This sequence comes from Aphelenchus avenae, assembly GCA_020875895.1. Lineage (NCBI taxonomy): Eukaryota > Metazoa > Nematoda > Chromadorea > Rhabditida > Aphelenchidae > Aphelenchus > Aphelenchus avenae. The sequence goes on from JNEY01001668.1 coordinate 121, forward strand.
GCCTTGCATTGACGACATTGGTCTCAAGTTGTCGGACAAGGAGCACATTGCCGTCAGGAAGCTCAAGAAAGTAGAGAAGAGGCGAAGAATCAAGGCGGCAGAAAAATCGCAAACGAACATTGTATGTAGCTCAACAAGCCGCCACGACGAAGCAGAAGAACCCGAAGGAGATGGGCAAGCGGGACATGGCAAAAGTACGGTTTGAAACAGGAATCGACGTCCCCCTGTCCGCACCGTAAAGCCGTACAAAGCGTACCGTATGTCGTATTCACGGCCCGTGCAGAAGCCTTACTTTGAAATTTAGAGCCTAGCTGAAAGCCGTAAAATCATACGAAATAACCGGTAAAGTAGAAAAGTTGAACGGAAAACTAGGGTCAAGTGCAGCATTTTGTCGCCATGATCGTGCTCGATTTAGGCATTTGAGCCGGACTACTAGCCGTAAAATGTATAGGCAGTACGGCTATTGCACGGCTGAAATGTGCCGTAGATGCAGTTGTTTTACGGCTTTCAGTTCGGCCCGTAAATACGGCAGTACGCGTACGCTCCATTCGTAACGTAAAGCCGTACGGTACTGGTTAATACGGTACGACGGTCGGTACTGTGGTACTAGTTTGAAACCCACAAAGGTATTTTTTACTGGCCAGGCCTAAGTAAATTTGAAACTAATTTTCGACCCCTTTGAAAGAAGATTACGCCAAATTATGCCTACTTTTCAGAGAGAATTCGCGTCGCCTGCTGTCGTTGAAGCAGTAGCAAAAGTGGAGGCAGCCCTATGTCTGTCCAACCAACGACGAAGAGAAGCGGAGCTGGCGAGTCTAAGCGGACGCACCACGATCGACGAATCTCAGAAGCCCACCTGGAGGGACCCTAATTTTCTTAGTGAGCTATGAATGATGCATGCCTGAGGCGTCCTCGCCGAAATATCCGATCCTATTTATGCGCTCCTCAAAGTGTGTGTTGTGGACCTACGATGGAGGTTGTGTACGTTGCTCGGCACACTAAAAGAAAACGGTAGATCTTGCCTGTTAGCATCTCGCAAGTCAACAAGCTGGTACCATACGCTAAAAGATGTTTTATACCATTATGCAACTGTTTCGTGCTAGGGCCTTCAGGGGATACATCGTTTCGTGCTCCGTTTTTCACGTGCACTTTGTTCGTCAGTCTTTATGCGAGTTCGTTGCTGTAGCGCCAAGCACGAGTACGCGCGATGACAAGCGACGTTTGCGCTTTAGTCGGACTATGTACGTCGCTAATCTGAATTATACCCGGAATTATCCGTAGTTCCCTAGTTCATTCATTTCGATGTGAAACTCTTACGATCTGGAACACATCTTTATTTTATTCATATTCGTCGTTTTACTTGACGTTGCTCATTCAGGCACCTCTGAGCAGCATTGACATCAGACGGCACAACAGCCTTATCCTTGAGCTTCTTGGCAAGGTTCTCCACTCTCCTTGTTTCAGTGTCCAAAAGGACGTTTACCCGATCAGGTATATCATAACTGACGACTTATGGAGATCTGTTGTGTCCTTAAGGTCATTAAAGTCTAAGTATTGTTTTCAAGACCGGCCGAAGCCTGGTTAAGAAGTGTTGAGACAGAGCAGTAATGGTATTTAAAATGTAGGCATACCTAGGCTTCAGTACCTAAGACCAAGGCAGTTTTCCCTACTGGCGTCTGAAAAGTAAGAAGCCCGCAGATCCTTCCTTGAACACCTAGGACTTTACTAGCCCCCCCCCCCCAGCCCGTCCATGTTTTAGGCAACATCGGTTGAGCATGAAAGACGGCATCCTGCTACAGACGCTCAACCTTCGCTAAGCCGACCGGCGTATCGGCTTGGCCTGAGGACCGCTCACAGCATTCAACCCGTTTGAACAGCTCGGAAAACTAAGACTACCACCAGGCTCCCAGTCCAAAAGCAACAAATAACCGCCGCTCATTTATTCGATTACCAGTCCAGTGAAACACGCGATCATCACATAAGGTACAGGTCCAGATCAAAAGTCGGCTGCATTATTATCGCACAACTCAGGAAGGAGATTACGAAGTTAGTAAAAGACGATGCCAGCAAAAGAGTAAGGAATAAAGCATCGACAGCCGAAAACGACTGAAGCGTCATCCCATACAGAGCCACAGACGCGTAAAGTCCAGTGAAAATGAAGGCTGCGGCAATCGCGCCGATGAGGGTCTTTCGTAGCTTGTCGTGCATCCTTCGATCCCTGTCTATGAAGGCCTTGCGGTACTTCTCGTTCTTCCTGTAGCGTACACGATACTGAGCGGCGAACATGTAGTCGTCGGCGATCCAGCGATCCTCCCGAAGCAACAGTGCAGCGACCACCAAATCAAGCACCGCGAGGAAGAGACCCGTCCACGTCACCCAGTGCCATTGGAAAGTCATTTTGCTGACTTCGATGTCGACGCCGGCCTCGTCCACCATGTAGTCGAACGAGCAGGTCCATCCGACGGGAGTGCCGATTGACGCGTTCGTAGTTAGTAGGCCTGAAAGAGGAAAAGGTAGTTCACGTCATTGATTTCAATGGAGTTGGGATTTTCACAGCAGTTGCGAAAAAAGCAGCAAAGGGCGATGTTTCCTTACGGCTGTCTTGCTCTCTACTTTATGTGGACGAACTTTGGGATGCACGTTCGTTCTAACCAGTTACCTGTGCTCGAGCAGTTTTGCTTCGTAACTCTTCCTTTGCTCTGGTCCAGAATCGTGTACTGAAAGTCGCACCGCGCGTGGCACTGAAGCGGAGAGTCGCACGTCGTTGTGCACGAAGCAACGGGGACATCGTCTCGTTGAAATTGCTGAACGTCGTGGAAGCTCTCCGGCACCAACCCGGCGGCCCTCAGTCGGCTTCGCGTGGAGTACTGTGCGCATGCAATACCTTAAATTTACATCGGTGTCCATGAAAGTGAGGGTCCAACTAACCGATGGGCAGTAGCAGGAGCATAGCGGCGGCCAGCAATGCCAGCAACTTCAGGCGAACGGAGAGTTTTAGCGGCACCGGAATCTAAAAGCATCGAAGTAGTCCGTGCCGATACTCTGGAAACACTCTTGGAAACTTAGGCAGTCAGCGTCCGACTTACCTCGGGCAACTTCAGTGCTTTCCGGTTCCGATTGACGATTCCAGCGAGCCGGCGATTAGCCACCATAATTTGGCCGAGTGTCTGGCGGTCGAGGGAGCCGAGAACTTGCAGCGAGACTTCGACGGGGAGATTCATCGAAGTAGACGGTAGCAGTGTCGAACGACTCTTCCTTTCCAAGCTTGAAGGGCTCGAACCCTAAATGCACCTCTTGGTCAGTCCGTATTCAAGAACTAACCACGGTAGTCAAGGCATAAGCCATTTGGTAAAGCATCATAAGTCATAAAATTATTTTTTTTGTGCCTATCACGCACTAGTGCCCATTAAGAATGACTAATAAAAACAAGGCCATTGACAGATTTTTAGCGAGTTCATATCGGACTTAAGTGAATGACTTCATATCTGATTCACAAGACCTTAGGATCGGTCGAGAGCTATAGTCAACGTGCTGACTTTATGGTGGAATTTGCGTCCAAGCGACGCCGATAACAGTCGTAGATGGCAAAAATGATGGCCAAGTGCCCAGCGAACGTGCGAACAAGGAGATCGCTCCCCAGTCACTTGTAATCGACCGACGCGTCGGCTCGGAGTGAGCAGTGTCGGACAGAAATGGGGTCTGTACGATCCACCAAGCTGCCATGCGAGTGGGATCGTGGGTCGACCGCGTGCAAGGGCGGACGCTCCGCGTGGCAAGGGCTTGTTAGCTTGGCGAGCAACGGACTACGACCAGACGCAGACGCATTGATTGCGCTCTCGCTGCGTGTAAGCCTTTTCGACGCTCTCTCACGGCATGCTGTGCTGCACGCGGTGCGACGACGCGTTTCCAGCTCGCTAGCAATTCTGGGTGGCGTAGCAAGCGGCCACCGATGGCAAGAATGGTCCCCGACCGGCCAGGGGAGATCGATTCCCATCCGTCTGCCACCGCCAATTTGTCGGCTCGGATCAGCAACGTCCGACAAAAATGGAGGCGACAGCGACGCAACAAACAAGCATACGCGTCGATGCTTTCCATGCGAACTGGCAACAATAAGCGACGCCGCTGGCTAATTCAGCGATCTATGAGAAAAACAGGTGTCTTAAGGCTCCGCTCCTGTGGCAGGGGCCTGCTGGCTTTGCAAGCACAGCGTGTTTAGTCGCCACCGCCAATCGATGCGCATCACTTGAGCTCTCAACTTTCGTGCGCCTTTGCGAGGCTACTAAGAAAAATCGGGGACAATGCAGCATCGGCAAAATGCGACCAGCGGCGTCGTCGCTAATCCGATTATCACCTTACTGATCCGAATTTCCTCCGCATTGTTAGTTTGTTCACAGCTAGCTGAAGTTGTGATCACTGAACCACTTCGTAGTAAGTATTTGGTTGGAGTCTTGACTGCGGCCAAGGTCCGCAGCAAGCAGGTTTTACTTCATCGCCCTATTTAACATGGCATCCCAAACTTGCTAAGCGTGCTAGCGCTACTGATATGGGCTTGTGGTTGGAGCTATCCGGGCTTTGTTCATGAGGCCGCAATTGATCGCCGACAACTTGTTTAGCTCGCATTCGAGCTGGCCATTCAGGGCTTCAAGGAACACTACTCGGTTGCATAGGCGAGCTGCGGTTTTTTTTCCTTGTTCAGCCGAACTGAGCAGCAACGAAAGTTCGTCTTCTTTTTGACGAACTAAAACCCTTTGTAAGAATGGATCAAAACATCGAGCAACCTTCGTCCATAGCCTTGTCACGTTGCAGCTTGTATCTTAGCATGTCCTGTCGGGCATGACGTATCACGCATTCTAAAAAGATTATCGTGTGCATCTGGTGCCCCCGGGGCATACCCTTGGCTTCAACGGATGCCTTGAGCGACTCGATCATTGCGTTACGGTTTCGGAGCCTTATCTCTAAACGACCAGTATTTTCAATAATATTGGGCAAGCGCCTGCGACGGCGCATATGGATTCAGGCAGAACTTACTGTGCTCGTCGATAACCCGCGAGGCGCTTGCTTGGAGTTGTTCCAGCTTTGTCACATTAAGTCCCAGATTTTCTTCTAAGCAGGATGGGCATTTCGACAGTAAGGGGCACTCGATGTTCTACCTGTTTCTTGTTTCTTCTGGAGCTTATTCGCAAGGTTATCAACTCTCTTTCTTGACTCGACTTCGTCGGCTGAAGTAAAGCTTGATTCACATACACTTCGCTCGTATAAAGCATATCATACCATTTCTTTGACCTAGCCTGCTCAGCAAATTGTCGTAGTTTATGCGAAGCTCATCAGTATTGCGTTCTGCTGTTACAGCTCAACTGGTTGCTAAAAGTAAAGGAATGTGCGAAGCGCTTTGAATTCCCCAGAAGTTAGAGCCAGCCAACAAATGGACTTGCCCTCCCGTATCTCCACCTGATGCAACTTCTTCAGCTGCTCGCGCCTTGCTTTCTCTTCGTCCAGCCTCCTCTTTAGATCGGCAAACGATGCAGTCAGCTCCTGGTGCCGGCTGGAGAGCGCACTGTAGGCGTCCTCCAATGACGATATGTGTGGGATACATCCTTCGTGCTAGCTGAGGAGATTCCTGTATGCTGCCTCCGTTGTCTTCAGTTTCTTGCGTACTTCGACGAGCTCTTGCGGGTCTTCGTATGACCCGTTCCATCGCGATCTGTAGTAGTGAGAAGTCTGGATAAGGCACTAAAACAGTAGATTTCAACTAAAACATATGTCGATCCGGTCATTATTTTCGATAACGTCTGCTCTGACATATCTAGGTAGCTTCCCGGCAAAAAGCTTACGCGTGTAGAAAGCACAGCATGAGCTGGCTGCGAAGGATACAAGAACCCAGTCAACGAAACTTTCAAAGGCCGCGGCTTCTTCTTCCGTCATTGGCTGGGACCGGTTAAGTCGCATGATTTCTGAAGCGAAGTTAAGCTAGCGTGTCAGGCGGCGCCTTACCCGGAATTTTCACGTTGAACACCCAACGACACACACCCGTATTAGGTACGGCTGCGCAACCCCATGCACTACTCACGTCGAAGTCGCTTTGGACGCTTTCCTGGACCCTGTAGAGAGCCGTGGACTGCATGATCGTTCTGAAAGATACAAGAAGACGACTATGTATACGTTCGTTCTGTACAACCAGAACGAACGTATTTGATACTGGGTTTAATACCCAGTATCACAAGCTTTCTTTTCACTACGCGGCGGCGACCGGCTGCGAGTGCATTTCTCTCTCGCCAAATGGCTCAGCACGCAAATATCACCCAGCGACGGAACAACTCTGCCTCCTCCATTAGTGCAGTATCACAAGATTGATTGATTGAACATTGATTGGAGAGTGACCTTCAGCTCTATGCCCACGATTGACGAGGCCTACTCTCTTTTCTGTTCTATCTTGGCTGATTCAGTACGGCGTTTTTGACCCAACCCGTTTCCTACGCCAAGCAAAACCAAAACTTCCCGAGCACATCACGAAAATTATCGAGTACAGAAAACAGCTTTGGGCTGAAATTCAGCACAACCAGGAAACACGTCCAAAATTTGTCTACGTCACAAAAGCGGCTTAATTATGAACTCAAAAAGTTCTATCGTGCTCGAGAAAAAAAGATCTTGGACAGAAACCCCAGCGCCATCTTCTCCTATGTAGGGCGCTTTGTTCGAAACAAGCAAAGTGTTCTGCCTGCCCTATTATCTGATGGTGTACTTGTGTTCAAGACTCAGGCAAAAGTCGACCTTATTGAGAACTACTTCCACTCAGTCTTCACAAACTTGGATTTAGATTGTATGGAGAACCCACCATTCCCAACAGGCGGCTTATCATTCTTTCCCATTGACCATCTCGATGTGCTTCAGGGTCTTCTCAACCTGCGACAAACTATAAATACCTCTCCCGACGGCATTCCTAACATTCTGCTGAAGAATTTTGCTTACCCCTTATGTACCCCTATTGCTCACATATTCCAGGTCTCTCTCATGTCGGGTGTAGTGCCATCTCAGTGGAAGTTAGCTAGAGTCTTGCCTCTTCATAAAGCAGGTGACCCTTCCCTGTCGTCGAACTATCGCCCAATATCACTCACATGCAGTCTGTCTAAAGTGCTTGAAAGGCTAATTTGTAACCAGCTGTGGGCTTTCTTCCGCAAAACAACATCATACCAGCATCTCAACATGGCTTTAGTCATTCTAAATCTGTCACCTCAGTCCTCCTGGAATCTTTCGATGATTGGACTACTGCTCTCGACAGACAATCCTTTGTTGATGTTGTGCTATTCGACGTCTCCAAAGCATTTGATACGGTCAACCATAAGCTTCTGCTCTCCAAACTGGCCCAAGTTGGAATTTCTGGTTGTCTTCTGAAGTGGATCGAATCCTTCATCTCCGGACGTTCTTTTCAAGTGTTTTCTGGTGAAATACTGTCCGAAGCCAAAGCAGTTCTCAGTGGAGTAGCACAAGGGAGTTGCTTGGGGCCTTTACTCTTTATTTTCTTTGTCCATGACCTCGTTTCTCATTGCAATGTTCCTGGAGTCACCACCAAAATGTTTGCTGACGACTTGAAGGCCTACGAAGTACATGACGGTGACTTTTCCGCTTACTTAGCACTAGAAGCATTCATCTACAAGGTCTCAGACTGGTTTACTGACAACGGCCTGCGGCTAAATTCCTCTTTGACCTTAAGGTCTTGCATTCCCATCATCTTCCTTGCATTCACTTGACTTAAGGTGAGCTTCCCATCACAATTCTCCATCGAGCCATCTAAGACCCGTGGTTGGTCCCGAGTGCGTCTCTGCATCAACACTGATTCTAACCGATTATGTCGTCGCAGTTACTTCTTGCACAGGTGTGAGACACTGTTCAATTCTCTTCCACCGGAAGTTCGCTCACTTATCTACTCTCCAAATTTTGTCACTGCTCTTGATTCTATGGATTTTACTGATTTACTGTCGACGCATTGATACTTGTCGCGCATTTAGTTGCGTAAATAAATACACAATACACATACAACCGATATAAATGGCATTTTGTAGGTTCTCAGCGGTGCAAGAACTGCTTTGGTAAAGAGAAAGAAGCCAACACGAGACATGAAAGCATCGCTGGCTCTGAATAAGCTGAAGCACAACATGATTCACTGCCCAACGTACAACGTCCTGAAGCTGACTAAGAGACGCTGCATATGCAAAAAATGGTGCTATGCATGCGTAGTTTGCTTTGCAGGATACCCGGAATGATAGGACACGTTTCACGACGGGCGCTGGCTATCAGTACGGCGTACAAGCAAAAAAAAAGTTGATAAGAGGCATTTTTAGTATGCCACTGTTGACTCGCAACGAGCGTCCGCTGCATTCGATGTCGCGTTCATGAGTGTGACCTGCGTATGCACTGCTAATTGGTCCACGGCACGTTTGCACCGGGTACAACGGTCGTACACATTTAATTCGCGAACCGTCTGCTTTGCAATGACCGTATGCTGTGCCATGAAGTCGTTCGCTACGCGCCATGCTGCCCAGATGTTTGTTTCCGAGAGGAGGTGGTCCTAAGGATGTTGCCGTTCTGAGAAAACCGCCCGACCGAACGAGGACCAATCAATCTCCACTTGACATAGCCACTAAAAACCGTTGCGTCAAGTCGTCAGAGGGCCAATAGTGTGGGAAAGTTTCCCTCATGAGCGTCTTTAGCTCTACTTCCTTGTTTGTCCAGTGGTTTAAGTTACCAGTCCGGTCAACTGCGAGTGTATTAGCGGGTCTAGTCAAGCAAGCACAGCATTATTGGCTCTTAAAGAGGGCAATATGCTGACGCTTAGCGACGGCGGTGTCTTCGGCTACACTGTGTCGAAGTGTCTTCAATATAAAGAGGTACCGGGTAGCGTTGATTTGTCCACAAGCCTATTTGTGCCAACCACTCGCTGACAGTTTGTGTGTGTTTAGACACTCGCAGACTGTACGGCCTTCACGGTTTCCGTGTTTCTCCTCGACGCGATCGCCGTCGCATCTGGCTTTTATCATCATGCGTTCAAAGCCGTCCCAGGCGATAATTTGAATGCTACGACCAACATACTTATGGTGGCTTACTGCCTGGCAATCGTTTTCGGCTTGATGCTTTCGTGCATCTACTCGACGAGTCGCTGCGTCGGCAACGATTACCGTTGGCTTTATACCTTTACGGCGTTCTTTGCGGTAAGTAACTTGGACGATGTGGCGTGGCCACCTTTTCAGACTGCTCAAGCCGCATTTTATCCATCTTTGAGCGCATGGATCGTGATGCATGACGGTCTTTCCGACTATGTGAAGCAGCGAGCCTACAATTATTCTCCAGGATGTACGCTGACTTAGCGCAAGAGAAACCTCCAGTGTGCCCATTCAGACTACGTGACCGAGCCCGACCGTAAGTGGATCATCGGAATGAGCGTGCTCTTCTCGTGCAAGCTGTTCTTCCTGTGGTGGCTTAGCAAATGCCTTGCATGGAAGTTCACCAGTGCCGGCAGCAATTCGCCAAAGGTAGCGCCAGTCGACACGGATCCAAGAGAAGTCCTCGCGTAACCTACATGCTACCATTAAAAGACATTAGCAGCTCTTATACGCAATCAAAATGTATTCGTGTTTTTACATGATAGAGGTTGTGTTCATTAAGCATGGATGTAATAAACAACAGTTCGCTTCAGCCAATCTTCAAAACGCATAGAAAACGGCTAGGAGATTGGGTGCTGCAGGTGTAGTCGAAGCCACCGTGGGGGTTTTGCGTTTTGAAAAGGCTACTAGAAAATAATTAGTCCTTACTTCAAGTAATTCTTCCGACTTCTAGTAGTTCTCGCGATCGATTCCAGCTTTATTTAGCGTTACGGGAACCTTTCGTCGCCTTGCGGTTTGGGGAGCGTCCAGAAATTGCGTGATGCTCTCGTGGTACGTTTTGACCCCCCCTCGCTCCTCCCTGTGAGCGGACCCGTTATCAGGCCCTTGACCCCCTCCCATTTCCTGAGTATCGTGCGCCATAATTAGGTTGGAGGTGGGCAAACTAGGCCCGGAAAAGGCAGTTAAAATAACGATAGAGAGCCCGTCGTAGGCGGTATCGCAGTGCGTTATGTCATAGCCTCGAATGACACAATCAAACGCTGTGCAAACAGAATCGAAATCACTTATCAGTTGAGTGTCTACCAATGTGTCTTCAGTCTCTGCCGTTATTTTGCTTCGTCACTCACCCTTAAATTTAAAAACCTTCTCCGAAAGACGGTCATTTGATTCTAGCCTTACACCCGAAAGAGCTAACAATGAACGGCTATGCTAATGCGGTAAAGAGGCCATTTGACTGGCCTTTCAGTTATAGTCGGAGTACGAATGATCTGATCACGCTTGCTCTACCGCAGTCGCAACTTATCGACGCAGACGAAATAACCGGCGAAATTTCTGAGAAGTGGAAAGAAGAGGGATCTTGTTGGTTAG
>JNEY01001669.1:0-10563 GCA_020875895.1 Aphelenchus avenae
CCCCCTTGCGACACGGCGACGTGCTTGTTTACGTCGGGAGCCCACTTATAAGCCAGAACGCTGACGCGTCTGGGCAGTGCTCTCTTCTTCGTTGTTAGTCTTAGCGTCTACTTGTTCCCCTCGTTAACCTCTAGAAAACCAATCATTTGAAGAAAATGTTTCCGAGCTGACCGCCGAGACATTAATACACGTAACCACGTAACCTTTTTGGGCCCGATAGCAATCTTCTATCGCCGTCCTTTGTGCGTTCTTCGCCTATGCAGTTTTTTTAGTCTCCGCATGCGCTTTGGTTGTTCATAGTACCTTAAACCCTTTGGACGCTATTGGGCCGTTAAGTCCCTAATAGGCTTATCGCGGAAGCAGGACACGTCCGGTAGCTATACCCGCTTCGTACTAATCGGTTCTCGGCATGCTTAGGTCAAACTTTTGCGCGCCTATGCGAATGCTCATGTTAAGCCATGTCTTTGCTAATTACCGTGGTCACGAAGGTCCGATTTTGCTGATGCAACATTCCACTGCTTTCAGCACAATGTCCGATCGCGAGGGTCAGTACAACAAGCCGTCCAAGCTGAATGCGCCAAAGCCGGGTCTAGAAGGCGAGAGCGGTGTCGAGCAGAACGTGCGAAGGAGCAAGATAGGCGACATGGCGGACAAGGTCGCCGACTACGTGGGCCCGGCCATCGACTCGTGAAGAGCGCTCTCGGCGTGGACACTAGCGGTGGAAATCCAGGTAAGCTTACGCGTCTTTGATTTCAAATTCCTTCCTTCCTTTTAATCGAGTTAGTCTTATTTTTTTGTCAGTTTTTCTCACTTCGATTAACCTGCACCATCCGATTTCTGTCTACCTTCGGCATCTAAGAGACTACGAGGTCGTTTATGTTGTTCTTTTAGATATCTTCCACGTCTCCGGCCGCCAGAAGGAGCCTTCGATGTATCCCACTGGCCAGATGCCGCCGACTTAGACGACTACATTTCGAGAAGCTCATCAGCCTATGGTCCGCTGTAATCATTTATTTTTGCAGTTGTCTTTTCGTCGAACAACAAATTTCATGCGTTTCTGTGCACTGCGCTTCCGTAACCAACGCACAAATGTTGTCTTTGTCAAAAATGTGTCAAGAGGTACTGTTCAGCACCATTCGCGCAAGGCACAAAGTCAGAAATTTCGACTGTCCGACAATTGAGCTTTTTTACTGTGGAGTGCAAAGCGTTCGAAGTGAGAAAATGAACGTTGCTCTTTAGGGGACTCTAAAGTAAGATTGTTTAGGCGGGCTTCTAGCAGTTTAAGTCAGGGCGTCACGTCACTGACCTTCATTATTTTAAAGTCGATAGTTTGAATTCGGTTGTTGGCGGTTCCTAAGCCTAAACATAATCAAGAGACAACAGAAGCCTCAGTATACGCTTGTACGAGGCTAACAACATAACTCGGCGGATGAAGCTGTTACCGGGGTCCAAACCATCGGAGCCCAAATTTAGGACCCCACACTACATGTGGTTAACTTCGGGCCATACGGCATTGCTAAAGGACTTCGCCTTTATCAACGTTTATCAACGCAGCAGGAACAATCTCAATGACATCAACATGGCCATTCATGGCTTCAGTAGCGTCGGCGCATAACGTCGCCCTAGGATGCCAAGTAAGAAATAAACTGCAGTAATCGTACCGGTATCGAGAACGCCGCAGTCGGTAAAGCAGCCGACCGCCAAGCAGGATAAGCGACTAGTCCCTCCGGCGGAGAGTACACAAAAAAAAACAGGATCACGCACTTGATAAACATGGCTCTGCACCCTTCCAGGAAACGGCAGGTAGCTAAAAAGCTATTTTAGCTCAACCGAGCCGTGCGCGCCAAAACTGTGCACCGTTTACCGACATTTGAGGTGCGCAGAAACGCCCACAGGGAGCGATAGTGTGACAAGAGAAGGGGTATGGGTGTAGGGCAGGGCCGTATGCAGGATTTCAGGATAGGGGTAGATTTCGGGGACGGGGGGGGGAGGGGGGGACATCAAACATCACGTGGTGGAAAGAATTTCGAACGAAGGACCATCATGGTTCTCTTCAGATTTCCTGATAAGGGACCTAAGGCACGAAGGGGTTCACCGAATCCGACTACCATTCTTCTTCGACAACATTATGGACACTTGGCGCACGTTAAGCGAAGACGTCATTTTCGATTTCTGCTTAACAACGTCGAAACGGGCATTTCGCGTGAGGCGCACGTTAAGCGAAGACGTCGTTCTCAATGCTTTCCAACTCAGTCCAAACGGGCATTTCTTGCGAATATTTTCTCTCGCCCGTACAGCCTACTGACCTGGTTCTATTTTTTTCCGTAGTATTAACGGGCTACAGTGAAGCACGAACATGAAAACTCAACCTCAATCTCCCAGTTGTACAAGGGCAACGGGCTTGCAGCAGAAGTCCCGAACACAGTGTACGCGGCGCAAAAAAACGTCCGAGTTAAGCCGTTCGGCAGTCGCTTGATACACGTTTGGCCAACATGCGAACGCCATCGATAATAAGGATTGCTCGTAAAACGTTTCAGTGCTCCTTTTTTCGGCTGATAAGCGTCATGCGAATCGTCGCGCTGTCGCTTGCCCGCTGCTATTTCTTGATACATCGACCTCCCAGGCCCTCCGAGGAGGTTGGCAAGCCCCACGAAACGTGTCCGAACTCTGTCTATCATCGTTAACCGTTAAGCATCCGCTCTCGCTTCGTTCCACTGTTTTCCTCGTTGGCAGCGGTTACCGTCTTTCTCCACGCTACGAGGCCTCCTGGGTGCGCTTGGATACAAGTTACGGAAGGCGACATTCACAAACATTTCTAACACATCCGCTGTCTGACGGTGAGTATTCTTCGATTTGTATCCTCTGAGTATGGCGGTTATTCTTTTATTAGCAGGTCACAGCATTTGAACAGACGCGTGATTGCATACTAAAGCATAAACAGCCGGCCGTATTAGATTAAAAATTGGCCATCTTTTGAGTACGTTCGACCCACACTACTCAGATTGTGGATCGAAGAGAGGCAATGGCCACGTCCGGGCGCTAAGAAAACCAGTGATGCCGTTCTATAAAATGGAAAATAACGTTGTGGACTACTTGTTTATACAAGGACGTAACATAAAGGGACGCACATTTCGGGGTTTCGAACTTAATGAAATGGTGCCGCATACTTCTCAATGCAGTCTCTCAACAAGAATAGTCGGAAGGGTTAGGAAAGAAATCCTGCTGGACCGTCATCGGATTGCCCATTCGCAGCTCAAATCCGAAGCTGCCGCAGCGGAATCCCCACGGCGCTCGTTGGTAAAAGACGATGAGCAGCCGTCGCGTCGGCTGTTTAACGTCGAGCAAGTGCCCCGAACGGATGCTGCGCAAATGCTCCCCCTCGGTCCACCTATCGGGAAGCTCCCACCTATCATCGACTTGTTGTTGACGCAGATGTTTGCGGTATTCAGCAAGTTCCATGTGCGGATCGATCTTTGCCGTGCAGAAGTGGTTGTTGAGCGTCACATCGCAATCTTGAGGGCATGCGAGGGCGCGCTGAAAAATAATAGCTGGATCACTATCAAAAAACAAATTGACCGCTGTTCGCATTAATTTTAAAGGTATTTTAATTGAATTAATAATAATTATTTATTTATCAAAACTTTAACTTTTACTTAATTCTTTAAAATAATAAATTTAATTAAATAAGTTGGTTTAACTCTTAAAATAAAATTATTTATCATTTACAATTGAAATTCGCAGAATCGTCGTAAAAAGCGATCTTTCCTTAGTCCAACGCGCATCGCGAACATCACATGCCTGCACTATACGGTTGAGTACGGCCTCCTCATCGGCCCAGCGTAGCCTAGCCGTCACACTTCTCCTCGCTTCCGGTCGGTCGCCGAAGCAGAAATCCAGCACCGGTTCCAGGCCGACGGATCCATTCCCGTGTATGTAGTCGCCGGCATCAATGGAGTACATTCCCTTACTTAGAGATGCTTCGAGCCATGCGTCGTCCAAGCAGATTTTTGTATCTTCGCCGGATACTAAACCAGTCCATTAACCAATACATCTGGCCATCCGGCTCTGCATGCCTGTAAAGATTACATAATTCCAGGACTCTCATTTGGTCGCTACGTCTTAAGAGTTATGAACTACGCTTACGTGTGTCCCCGTACAATCGAAGCCCATGGACGCGGGTGAACGAAATGAGTATGTCGGGCGACGTGAAGAAGTTTAGATGAAGTACCCCGCGGACGTCGACTACCGTTCCACTGAGATTGCCGGTTAGCTCGGCGACTATGTTTGAATGTTCTCCAGCATTCAAGTGTATCACGCCCATTATAACGCTGCTCCGCAGTCGCCGGCACACCCACTCAAGCACGTCCGACCGGTCGCCAATGGCGAGTCTACAACGGAAAGCTCAATAGGAAAAAAGTTCGCAGCTGAATGGGCGTATTGGCACTGCATAGCTGAACTGTGGGGTAAGAAGGATACTCGTTATGGGCCGATATTTGCTGTGTAAACTGGGGATTTGCGGTATTGGTAAATTCTTTCTCGAGGGAAAACGTTTGCTAGTGCTCCGGGTACTTTACGAAATGCCTCCCTTGCCTCCCCGTACCCATTGCGGGTTAGGGCGGCCTAGCCCCCGCCGAAACCAATGTTATACTCTCGGTCTCGGTGGTCAGAAAAGTCCCCAGTCTTGCTTGACACTCATCACTTACTTGCTTGTGACTTCGCGAAGACGTTTCACGTTTCTCGCAGCCAGCTCAATTTCAGCCCTGGTACACTTGGTGGTGCCAGATAAAGTCACTCTTTGAATGGATCGCAGGCATTCCGTCTTCAGCTTGTGCAGTAAAGGCGTTGAAGCGGCGACAAGCCAACTGCGCGATTTCTAGTGTATCTCATTCATGGTAGACAAAGACGTCGAATAAAACGCTGTTTGCAATCATCATCCCCGGTGAAATAAGCGAAGAGAGACGAAAGCGCTCAGCAATACAAGTTTCGGGGCTCCGAAAGCAAAAGGCGAAGCACTCTTTTCGAAAACCAATTCTTGGAGTGCCGGCAGTTGGCATGCGCAAGACACTGCGGCATAGGAGTGAGCTGCCGCGGCCGTCGCACATTTGTGGAAGCGGTGTACACGGCCTGGAATGCCTGCATGGCTGAATGACCGCTGGCTGGACGCGCTCGAGCGATGCTTTCAGAGCACGATAAATATATTTTAAGAGCATTTTTTGAATGATTTTGCTAAAAGGTGCCTTTTTGCCGGTTGTATGTTTCCTAGGACTTTTATTCGGTTCTTACAAAGGTAAATAACTCATTCACCTAAATTTAATCCCACAAATGGTTATTCTGATTGCCTCAGTGTCAGTGAAGTCAGAATCTGTTGACGTACCCTGTTGGTTCCTAAAACAAGGCGACTCGGCTTAACAGCATTGGGAGCCCTCGTTGGCCTCTTGCCTCGGAACCACTGAGGGAACTAATTCATGCCGGCAACGACCGACCAACCGGAGTTGAATAAAAATACCCTCTCAGCGGTAGTCGTCGTCCATCGATCGCAACTTGTGCTCTTTCATGTACAGCGTCATCGTGCGACTACGTGTTTACTGAAGTTGATATTCGAATTCGCGAATTTGAAAACAAGTTTTCAATGCACCTCTTCTTTAGTCTATGCAGTTGATTAGGGTGAAGCGTCGGCTTTTGCTAAGATGACTGATTCTGGGGCATCCTTCGACATTCACGCGGGCTGTTTCCGACTACTGGCTTACCTACGTTCGTTGCCGCTGAGCCAATCCCACTTTAGAGAGAACCCATCAAAAGCAGCGTTACCTGCAAATGGCGTCCTTGCGGCCGACGACGCTTAGGTACACCGTTGACAACGTGCACAGCTTCGTGGATAAGGTGTGCAAGAGCAACCTCGCCGATATTCGTGGCCTTCGCTGGACTCTGTGCATCAAGCCGGTGGATTCAAACTGTCCTGACACCATGATCGTGGCTTTCGTCGAATGCGAGAGAGGTATGGAGTTAATCCCGCGCACTAAATAAAGCCGCATTGTTTGCAAAACACTCTCGGTGCAAAGCATGTCGTAATGGGCAGGGCTGTCCACGGATCGGGGGCTGCCGGGGGGGGGGGGGGGGGTGGTGGGTTTAAAGGTGTCCGAGAGTGGAGCGTCGGGGTGAGCGAGGATGTCTGGGTTGGGGAGGCCCTGCTCTGCCTCTGGACAGCTCTGCTAATGGATGTCTCAAGAAAAAAAGAAAGGACTGTTAGCCTGAACTTCATGGAGACAAGCTTAGATACAGGCCTTTTTAGTCAATGCCAACTCTATCTTTGACGAATGCGAAACGTCGTATGAAATTACTCATATCATTACTCGATATATGGGTATCAGCAAAAAAGAACATTGGTTACTAGTTGAGTATTGGGGGAGGTCATTATGGAGGGGAGTCACTTTGTCTTGTCCCAGTAGGCCCATACACAGCTTGACTTGACCCTCCCCCTCCCCCACTACGTTGAGCCTGCACAAAGTGACCCCTCCTCCATAATGACCTGACCCCATACTCAATCTTTCAGCACCTCGTTCATTGCTCGCAAATCGCCGCTTGCCCGACCGGTGCATATCAGGAACATTGTTGTTGAGCTGAAAGCTGCAGTGTCGGTCAGGCTCGTTTAATGCTGCCTCGCTTTGAATCTACGGCATGCAGAGCTCATGACATTCGTATCTGCATTCTTCAAAGCAAAATAAGATTTATGCCTCAGCAAAACAAGCCCATCAACGAGCCTAAGAGATCCGAGTTCAAGAAGCTCGTTGTAGCGATTTCGAACTAGTGGGAATTACTTGTACCATGCATATATATGTGCCTTTATACGGACACTATTTCATTTCAGTTAGACAGACACAATTATGTTGTTTCAGAACGGCAAGAATACAAGGAATAAAGATGTACGGATTAGTTCCTATTTTAACCGTTAAAAAACATGTGAGCTGTGTACCAAAATTACGCAAATGCAAGCACAAAATGTCGCTGTAGCCGTTTTTAGCAGTTTACCCACTTGTCCATGTCAATTTGCAGTGCAACTTCTAACATCGTCCGTTAAAGGAACCAGAAGAAAAAACCCTACTGCATCATGTTCGTACGAATTCGTATTTGCCAACGGAGGCATGCTCGGCGGTTGCTTAGCGCTAACTGAACATTATCTCCAAGGGCACAGTGCTTCGCGGCGAGTCGTCGATCAAGAATTTTGAGTAGGTAGATCGCTTTTCACTGGTTGGTTCGACCACTATCCGGCCTATATATAGGCGAACTTGGTCGTTGTGGCCAGTCCACGACGCTTTAAAGTGATTAAATCTTCGACTCTCACAACTCGCCGAAAGCCATGGGCAACTGCATTCGACGCCAGGCTGTGCATCCTGCTGACTCGCTTGAGCCCGCCAGTCCGCAGAACTACAAGGTCTTCATCAACTTCAACGCGTTGTTTCTTCGGCCAGTGGACACCGAAGGCGTTGACATCAGGATCTGCTACAAGGGCCTCGACCTGGCGTCGTGGCTGATTGCTCTGCAGCAGGCTAAGCAGATTCTCGGCGATGGTCGCGTCGTCTCGCTACAGTTCAATGCACTCCTCCAGGTGCCGTCTATTGCCGACATGCGAGAGCTCCTGCCCGCCATCCGCCACGTCCGCTCGCTCGACATCTACCCTGGGAACACCGGCGCTAGCATTGCCGAGTGGAAGAACTACGCTGAGCTTGCGCAGTTCGCCGAGTCGTTCGACGACCTGCAAGAGTTCATGGCGATTGTGCCGAAGGACTTCGACTGGACGCTGCTCGAGAAGAACGCGTTCCAGAATCTGCGCAAGCTGGAGATTCAGCCGATCGGCGGCGATTATCTTCCGATGCTGTCGGCCAACCGACGAATGCTCGAGGCCTGGATTCTCGGGTTCTGCGCCGACCCGCACATCTTCTACGCAGGCGAGCACGTGACGGCACGGTTTCTTGGATGGGAGTTCGGAACCGTCTTCATTCATCTGCTGATTAAGGTAAATACAGCGTGTGGTCACTTCGCAGTAAAAACAAACCTTGGACGACGATATCTATGTTTACGATAAAAACGCAAAATATGACCAGTGAAGTTTTTTATGAACGAAAAACCTTTGAAAGTGAAATCTTTTTTGGAGTGGATCGTGAATTTCTTTGCAAAAATTGATCAAATTTTTGTGACTTTCACGATGAAAATCCCGGCTTTCCCATTATTCATCTCAGAACGCTTCTAACGGTCTCAAAGGAGCGCGATTTCTAACTGCAGTCCAAGACGTGGTTGATGCGCCCTGATGCCGAATATTTTTGCGTTTTTTCGATGTTTATGACTGACTTGTTTGTGTGATTCTTCTTTCATCTGATCATTATTTTTCGGGCGCTTTTTCAGCCTTTTTCCTCACTCTGCTAAGTCATGCATGGGCTTGGTTCTAACCTCTAACATTTTGCAGGTCATCAAGCAGTCGAAGTTCAACATCACCGTGGAGGTCCAGGTGCGCGACAAGGCCGTCATCCCGGTCACGAATGGATTCGCACGTGCGAGGAAGTACCGCGGCACGCGTGCGCAGAAGAGCGGCGGCACGTACTGCGTCAGCCTCTCCGGAGACATCGTCGCGATCAAACGCGTTCGTGGATGGTAATGGTGTCCGGCATTTATCGCTGTTGTTTGTGTGTGTTTTTGCCTCACCATAGTTCCATTATGCCATATGCCTCCTCTGCCTCGAATAAAACTATAACCACTTGATTAACTCATTTTCTTGGGTGTAAAATACGCATAGAAGGTCAGAGTAGCAAAAGAAAAATTTCTGCAAAATTTATCCCCGTGTTTGGCGTAGTCGACTAGAGCTGGATAGAACAGAAAGTTCACACTGTCACAATGATCTTAATTTGAACTTTCAGCAATTTGCAAGTAGCAAGTAGCGCAAGTGTTACCGTACAGCTCAACTGTGTCGTTACCGATATTCAAGAAAAGTTTTGTAAGGCTAGTCGCTGCCAAATACCTCGCTGACACGATTTGGCTAAAAAGGGTAAAATGCTCAAAACTAGCCGATGCGCATAACTCAGGTTAGGTTTCCAAATGTGGTGAACGTTATGAAACGAATTATGTTTTCCAGCGATTGTCTTAGTGGATGCCACAGTTTTTGGTTGTGATTAAGCGTCTTATCTTCCAGGCCACGAGCCCGAAGGGATGTTAAAAAATAAGTGACCAGTCGATACACGGCACACGTACAGATCTGATCGATTTAAGCGCACATATCTTCCCACGAGATGCAAGTGTAATAGAGGGGCAGCTATTCACGTTAAAGAGAGTAGCGGGTCAACTTCCCCGTCGTAACCGTTGAAAATTTCGAGAGACAGGCCGCTGTGCTTTACGGGACTAATGTGCTGTGCTGTCCCTAATTGTTCGTGACGATCCTGACCCTTCTGAGGAAGAGGCGGAGGCGTAACTAGCAAGACCATGTCATCAACTGCGATCACACAGTCAGTTAATGAGCCTTTTTTTGAGACGGCGTTTTGAGTACATCTAATAGCTAATAAGTTGACCCACTTCAACAATCATTTAGAGCTTCAGCTTCGGAGCGAACATCCGCATTCTTGTCAATGCGATAGAATCTCTGTAACCTAAAGCCCTGGGCACAATGGATCGCCCGAGCCCGAGTCCGCGGACAGCTTTTGTCCTCGCGGACAAGTCATTGCGAACGCCTACACCGAGTCCTGGTATCTTTTCCCATAGAGGTCCGTCCTCGAGGACGGACCGGGACTCGGAGTCGGACTCGAGGTGTTCACAATGATCGGACAGTCTTCGATGAAGTCCTCGAGGACATCGTAATACCTCGAGTCCGAGTTCGATTCCAAGCCCGCAAAATCCCTCGAGGACGGACTCGGGGTCGAACTCGAGGTGTTCACAATGACGAAAATCCTCGGACTTTGACTCGGGCGATCCGTTGTGTCCATGGCTTAAAGCGTTCATCATTGGCCAAAAGTTTCGGAGGATGGAGCCATACCGCAACGAAAAAAGGCTTAGGCAATGCGACAAAAAGTCATTAAAAAGTTATCGAACGGCCAAAGAGGGATAGTAAAACGAGCAGAAAAAGTGTGCTTCATGTTATGCTGTGAGCACGCATGCGTCGAGTCGTGCGTACCAAGCGGTACCGCATGGAGAAACACGCCACGTGTGCGAATACAACGTAAATTTGTACGATTCACATTAAGCTTTGATGTTCGGGTACATGCTTACTGCTTCACGCTGCCTTGCGGGCACGCTTTCATGTGTGGAAAGCATGCATGGGCATGCCTGCCCAAACACGATTGGCGGAACCCCTGCCGTGAGCCGTGCCGTGATGTCCGTGGGACGGCACAGCGCCGAAACCTAGTATATGTACTAAGGAAATTTTTTTTGGTTTTAACGCAACCTGTCAGATATGGCTGGGTAAAATTCTTGCGGAACCCGCTAGCGTCACTGCACCGAGAACACCGAGAACGTAGTGTCTAATTAGCTCGCCCCTCTAATTAGCCACCCCCCCCCCCTCCCCCTTGTTCAGGTCGATTGCTAAAT
>JNEY01001671.1:0-10548 GCA_020875895.1 Aphelenchus avenae
TACGGGAGGAGGGTCCCCGGCTCGGCTTCCCGGCACGGGTGTGGGGTCGCCCTCGCCCCATCCGGGTCCGGGGGGAGGGGGGGGGGGAGATGCCAACTCTAGTTTGCAGTGCGCAATTTGCATGCTAAGTAAGGTTTTAACTGCATTTTCGCATTTACTGAATTTTTGCATTTTTACTGAATTTTTGCCTTTTTACTGAATTTTTTACTGAATCGAAGTTTACTGAATTAATTTTACTGAATCGAAGTTTGCTGAATCGAAGTTTACTGAATCAACGTGCAGCCGCTCCGCTGGCTCATTTTCACGTTAGCTCAAGCACGTTTCCGTTAAGTCTCTTCCGGTAATTATTTGAACGAGTTCACTGCATCACAATGAAATTTGCTTCTACGGTTTTCGTCCGACTTGTAGTGCCACTAGCAACTTAGCCGAGCAAAAGTGCATGGGAACAAAGTGTGACGCTAGGCCGGGGAAGAGTACAGCCAACTTCGCTCACCGACGAACGCGAAACAGAATCAGTGTTGTTTTTTTCCTTTTTGCAAAAATTGCTTCATCGAACGTGCATTTTATGCTGATTTTAAAATGTCGTCGGCTCGCGTTCCTTTGCTAAGCCGTTGACTTTGGGGTCTGCGCCGGACGGACGTCGAACAGTGAGCATGGGAACACATACAGTCGCAGCAGCGTGAGCAGTTCAGGGAATTTGGCCTGGATAACATTAAGCCCAGTAACTACTATGAGTTCTTACTTGTAGTAGCGATTAGCCCTGTTTTTTTCAGTCTACTCACCAGTTCGCAGGGCTTCTCTACACCAGCTTTGATCTACTTCTTCCTTTGTGCAATCAAAATGCTACCGCTCGAGCTCCTGAAAGTGATTTTCGGCGCACTGTCGAGAGACGATTTGGACGCCCTGATGCTGGCCAACGTCTCGTTCCGCGACATCGTCCTTCGCGACTTCGCGAAGCAGCCTTTTCGTCACTTTGCAGCCCTGAATGTTTGCCTGAACGAGAGCTACGTGCTTGTTCGTACCGCGGAAAACAGGTACGTTTGCGGAGACAACGACGACTTCCGCCGGCGAATGCGATTCGGACGCGTGCGTAAATTGGAGTGAGTTTTTTGCCATCGAAAGCACATGAGACCCCGACTCGTCTATAGGTGATACACCGTAACGTACTCAGTATCGTGTCGTCTTGCGCATTTACGGCAGATATAACGGTAACTAGTGGTCAGTACGGCACAAAGGTACGGTGCCACGAAATGCCGTGGCCATGCCGTTCTGTCGCGTATTTAGTAAGCCATGTGTTGTGAGTAAGCGTCGGTAGGCTTTAGGCCTAAGCTTAGGTCGTGTGCTTATGCGTAGGCCCAGGCTATTTGCTTAATCTTAGGCTAGCCTAATGCTAAGAGTTAGGACTTAGGCTTAAGCCCAAGCTTAGCCACTTACTTTATCGGTTGACCCCATGCCCTCATACGGCATTTTGACAGCAAGCGTTGGAGCCAAAGCATCTTAGGTTCTCAAATACGCTTTTCGACGAGAACAATTTCAACGTTCTCCTCCCCTTCAAGGACGCTTGGAGCGACGGAGGCATCGACACGCCGTGCCGTTTCACCTCTAAAGCGCTATTTGAACGGGCCTTTAATGAGCTGCTGTTCTGCCAGCGCATGTTCGTCATTACCGGCGTTGACGAGGCATTGAGCCAGCCCTTTCTCGCGCTCCCGGCCGTTCGTCAGTGCAGTTCACTTCGCGTTTTCCGCCCTCCTAGCCCGCTCACCGCGGCGGAAATCCTCGAGTGGTTGAACGCCGATGGTCGTTCCAATGAGCCGCCATTTCTGCAAGTTGGTGCCGATGAACTTGGAGATAGCGTCGAAACTCTTGTCGAGCAGCTGAAGAAGGTAAGCCATCGTCTCTTCGAACTAGGGGTCGGCTGGACCTATGCAAAACCAAACGCAAAACCAAATTGTAGCAAAACAAAAGTTAACAAAACAAAAGTTAACAATACAAAAGTTAAAGCAAGACAAAACTAAAAATATCAAAAGCAAAAGTGCACTTTTGTTTTGTGTTTTGTTGTTCTGCGGCAGCTATTGCAAAAGCAAACGTTGCAAAACTTACTTTTGCAAAACCATACTTCCTTTTGCAAAAGTGAGTAACTTTTGCTTAACGAAAGCGCATAGAATGGCGGGAAATTTTACTAGCCAAAGGTGAAGGCGTATCTTGCAGATCACAGGCGAGTAGAAGACGGGAATCTATTACTGGTGCTACGAGCGTCCTTAGTACAAAGCAAAACAAAGAAAAAGCAAAACTATGAGTTTTGTTTTGTATTTTTTACTTTTGTTCTGCTTCGGAAATTTCCATGCAAAACAAAAGCAAAACAAAAGTTAAGCAAACTAAAACCATACAAAACTTTGCTTGGTTTGGTTTTGTAGCCGACCCCTACTTCGAACACGGGCGCCTTGAACCATAGTGGGCGGAAGGTTACTAGGCTTGAGCCCCGAATTGTTTGTCCGTTCTGGGGACGCATGCTATACCAGGCCCGCTATGGCATGTGAGCATGAGACCCGTTAGCCCGAACCCCCCCCCCATAGGACTCACTATGCAAAAAAGGACGCTATGTTCGGTTTTCCCGTGCAAGAAAAGACCCTAGGACTCCAATTGTCACGCAGGTGAACCAGCCTTTAGTGAATAAGGACTAGTACGACCCGTATTAGGTAGTATCGTACAGGGCCGTAGGCAGGATTTCAGGATAGGGGAGTGGAAGTTGGGAACGGGGAGTTAGACCCCTAAAGTGGGTCAAAAAGGGGTTGAACAAATTTTATTTCAAACATGTTTTTTTTGTTCTCCAACTGTGTCAAACAACTCATTTTCCAGGACTTCGTCGAATCCACCACGGCTCGCCGCTATGGTGTATGGATCAGTGCAGACGCGTACGATGGTCAATCGGGCAGGTTCGTCAACAACGACACTTCGGAAGTGCTGACCGTCCGCTTATACGGAACCGATGCCGCGGCTCGTTCCGTCGAAGTAGAGCGAAAGCCGATTGACGACAAGTAGGTCCTGACAGTCGTCGCGTCGCGAAAGACGCTATTTCTCATGTCACTTCTTTTCCCTTGCAACCGCTTCAATAAACTGTTACTCTTGCGGTGTGGGTCAATGTTTGGAATATAACACTTTGTTTCAACTGAATTGGAAGTCACCAATCGTACCGGTGGTATGGCCGCACCGTACCGTACTGCCGTCCTATCGGTACGGAGTACGGCACGGGTGGTGTCGCGCTTAGACGACCCGCGTCCAAGCCGACTGATTGAACTAGGTTCTGGTGACCCGGCCCTAGCACCGGGGATCCGGGGACTGTCTCGCTTAGGTAGATGTTAGCACAAAAGGTGTGTGCAAAAGGATTTATTGGGCGCTTGGCATGGAGCAGGCGACCCTCACAGGTCCATCTGAGACAGTGAAGTACAAAACATATGTCGGAACGTCTGCCCGTTCCTACAGCTAATTACACTTGTTGATATCGCAATCGGACAGGCAAAAGACGGCCCTCAGACGGGAACGCCTGAGAGGCTAATTTATACACCAAAGAGCATTCACTATGATGTTAGACCGGACATCGCACATGGGTATCCTTGAGACGGCTTCTGTATAGCTCATCGCAGTTGCGACAGGTGGGTCAGAACAGTACGGCTTACGGTACAGCTAAAGTTTCTCGATACTTAGCACTAACACGGCGCGTACTAGTCCCGTGCCGTACCGCAGTACGGCCCGCAATGCCGTACCGTACTGTACGATATGGTACAGCAACAGTTGTATATGTGCGTGCCACCGCCAGGCTTCAGACCAACCAATAGGGAAAAGGCAATAGTGTCCGGCAAAAGTTCATGTTAAACCCCGCTTGCGTCGCTGTGCGTGCGTCAGCGCAGGCATCGACGTTAGTAGGCGGTATGGTTGACCGTCTCAACACAATATTTCTATAGTTCCAAAATCTTCTAGCAAGAGTTTCTGCGTAGAAAGCATACGGAATTTCCTGAAAGAGGGTGACTCGAAATAGTGGATGTTAATAGACCCTTTAAATAGGTTATTTTTCAGCTTTGTTCACCGAGCTGGCGACAACGCCTGCACAGCGTCACTTTAAAGGGGTCAATTTGCTTGAGAAAGCTGCCTGCCGCGGAACGACACTTGCATTTCACTGTCGTCGGTATCTAAAGCCTGATCCATACAAGTTCTCTAGTTGACTGTATTGTGTTGGCACCTTAATAGAATCATGAACTTCCTTCAAGTTCAACTGAACTGCCGACATATTTGCTTGAGAAAGCTTCACGCCTAGCGCCATAGCTTCACCCCTAGACTTAGACATCCGTAACGTGATTCACCTCACGGCTTACGGCAGTGATTTGGTCACGTCACTGATCATGTCATGAGAGGGGCCAGTACGTCATGGCTCGCGTCATGGGAAGTCATCACGTCACGGAACCCGTCAAGGGGTGGGGGTCGTGCCTAAGTCTATGCACCCTCCTCTCGCCTACTCTATAAGCCGGTTCGGATGGAACGGTAGCGAACTCATGGAGTTTTCGCTCAAATCATCAACGCGTCAATATCAACCCCTAAACAGTTCCTAGCCCTCTCCAGCATTGTGAACGCAAGTCAGAAAGCGACAAGAATTCCATTTTTTCAAGAAACGCTTTCACATTCGTTGTTGTCGGAGGGCTACGCGTAGAGTTCATTAACTAGTATCGCTTCGACTTCAGTTCGAGGAAAGCTCAATGACTGTCCTCACCGCTCGTTGGGGCTCTATTTATGTTCTCATACTGCTCCTCGTTTATTATATCTGTTTGCTTTTTTATTCTTATGCACCAGTTAGAGCCCTGAGGTGCCCTCTACCCTTGCCATACAATTTTACAACCAATGCTTTCTCACTGCCTTAAAGTTTAGATCTTGACATAGTTACGCTGGAAAATTTAGCGAATGTTTTGGACGCATTGCCTTAAGCATATTGAGTCCATTCCCTCAAGCACCGGTCACTTGACATTGCCACTTCTCAGCGCAGGTTGACGCCACAGCGTCGAATTGGCGTGCTCCCTCACCGCCCTCTCGCCACGCGTACGCGCGGGCGCGACGCGGGCCTATTCAAATTCTGCGGGCCGCTTGGGTTTTGACGCCTCTGTAGCACCTGCTCGTTTCGGGCGGCAATAACTAGCTGTATACTGCGTAAAAATTATAAAACTTTCCCCTCTAAATGCTGTAAATTCTGATGGATCTGTAGATAACTTCTTGGTCTATTCGCTCCCAAATTCTTAAGTTTCCTGAATGCGAATTAAGCGCTGAACTAGTGAATGATGAATGATCGTAATGAATGAAATCAAGTATTTCGTGTCCGAGTCCTTGCTGAACCACTAGCAGGTTCCGTACGCTTGTTATAACCTGTCGCCTAGCCATTTCCGGGTAGCATTCGTTCCTTTCTGGTAAGCCAATCATCGGCTGACACTTTCCATAGGAGTTCCCGCAGGACGTTTCCTCCGTACTTCCGAATGTCATTCGCTTTCATTGTTTTGTGACCTTCCACATAAGACAAGTGACACTCAAACGTTCCAGAAATGCCATCGCCACTCATGTCAATCGACGAGGGCCACAGCACCTCGAGCTTCACGGAGGAATACCGACGCGAGAACGAGCGCCTGGAGCAGGAGGTGGCGTCGCTGCGGCAGGTCAGCCTTTTACACCTTCACTACGCCATTCTTAAACAAGCCTTTCAGAAGCTCTCTACGCTTACCCAACAGAAGGCGGCACTGGAGCACGCGGCTGAAGAGCTGGACAGCGAGGCGCATCAGTTGCACCAGGAGAACGACACTCTCAAGGCCCAGTTGACCGCCGAAAAGGAGAAGCATGGAGCCGAAGTGGCTAAGGTCAGGCGAAATTGCTTTATTTTCCCTTATTTTTGGGAGAATTTTCCGTGCTTTTTAAGTTATTTGCGTTATTTTATTTTTGGCTAAGTTGTATTATTATTCCAGCGAGAAGACCTCGAGCAACGCCTCCAAAGCGCGGAGATGCAGGCCTACGAGCTCATGGAGAAGGTTGTCGCACTGGAGCACGCTCTGCAGTCGCGACCCGAATGCGTCAAGGAAGCGAGCCTTCTCGAGGACTCTCGTGTCCCGCAGCTCACTGCCGAGGTGGAGACGCTGCAAGCCAAGAAGGTTCGTTTATTGCGCACGGGTGTTGACTTGTTTTAGACCGAACCGGAGTTAAAAACGGATCCGAAATCTGTCTAGTCTTTTAGAAGTGAATAAACGGTTTTTGAAGAATATTGTCCTGTTGTCAGCACTGCGGACGTATGAAAAATGCGTTTTACCATGTGCTAAAATCAGAAATTCTGAGCATTCTACGAACCAGATTTTCCAACTTCCCAGAAAACCTGAACCGAGTTAAACTGGCCGAATGCGAAGTGCGAGCTTAGGGCCCCGTTCTGTACGTTACGTTCATCAAGGCTTTTAGGCCGAGCTGGAAGCACTGCTCAACAAGAACACTGAGCAACTGCGCGAGACACTCGGTGAGAATGAAGCACTCCACAAGCAGCTGACGGAGATGCAGGAAGACCTCGAGGCAGTCACGGACGCCGTCGCGCATCAGCGCAAGGACGCCGAGGTACCCCAGCGCTACGAACTCTTTTGTTTACTTGTAAGCTTTAGCACTACAAAGCACTGACGACCGAGCTCGAGATGCGCATCAGCGAGCTGGAACAGCCTGATTACAAGCCGCAGGCGCACTCGCTATTTGCCGAGGTGCGTTAATGGTCGCATAGTGTCACATCTTTGTTCACGCATGCATTGAAAGTTCGAGACCCGAAGAGAGCAAGCCTAAGTAAACCTAGCCTGTTCTCGTCTGGAAACTGTAGAGCTTGTTTATGACTCAGGCCTGAGGAACCGGGAACATGTGACTCATAGCTATGCTGTTCTAGCTTATGACTTAGAGTCACAGGCTTAACCTTAGGCTCGCTCCTAGCGGTACCTTAAGACGGCTTAGGCTTATGGCAAGTCATGTGACTTGTGCTTAAATGCAGCTAGGACCAACTCATTTTTGCTTAGGCCCAAATAAAAGGCAACCGCATTAGACAGTTGGTTGTGCTTTCTGACGTGTGTCTTAGC
Organism: Aphelenchus avenae; assembly: GCA_020875895.1. Taxonomy (NCBI): domain Eukaryota; kingdom Metazoa; phylum Nematoda; class Chromadorea; order Rhabditida; family Aphelenchidae; genus Aphelenchus; species Aphelenchus avenae. The sequence goes on from JNEY01001671.1 coordinate 7,122, forward strand.
AGTACGTAACACCGAAAGATACATTGCTTCACTTAGTTCTAGCTAAGCGTTCGATTACCTCAGCTAAATTTGTTTCAATACAGTGAGAGAACCGTTTAGGTGTACGACTCGCGGAAGCAACTCGAGAAGGACGTCTTGCAGCTCTTCAAGGAGCGCAACGAACTGAGACAGAAGCTAGGCGAAGCGACGCGGTTGGCCAGACTGAACAATGGGCCGAAGTACGTCTCTCGAGGCGACATTTGCGACGGACCTACCCTTGGTGCGTTTTTATCCCGCTATTCTAATGATAAATGTCAAGCTTTCAGAGGCCTTCAAGATGTCCCAGAGCTCCATCTCGGACTACCGCAGTCGGGTGCTAGCCCTGGAGACACAGGTAGATGCACTTGAGAAGGAGAACAAGGGCCTTCGCAGCGCATCAACAACGCGCACCGACCTGAGGACGCAGCTCGCTCTGAACATAAGGGACTCCTTCGAGTACGTCCGAATGATCGCATAAGACTTGCTTAGGCTAAGTGAGAATAGGTCTAACGGCAATCATAATCATTGTTTGTTGCCATAGGCTTAGGTTTATCTTTTCTGGTCTATGGTTTTGAACATACGAGAATGGTTAGTGTAATTGGTGAGTTAAGCCCTTGGGCCGATGTCGTAAAGACCAGTAGCCGTTTTTAGACGAGGTCTAGTCCCTTTATGCATGTTTAGGCTCAGTAAGATTTCGGTTATGTGGGCTCCAAGATTTGGGTTATGCTTCTCAGCGGGAAAGTTTTGCTAGCTTAGGCAAGCTTAGGTTGACATTCGGTGTCTGCAGTCCTAAGCCCCAATCTCAAGGTCGTGTTTACCAATCTTATCTGACGTGGCCCCATAGAGTACGTCTGCTAGCTAAGGCACTCGTTAAGGAGCGCTGATATCTTTTCCATGGTGGTCTTCCTCCCACAAAGTGAAGATAGTACTTTAGACGCGAGAAGAAGACGCTCGTGACGCGGATCCGCTCAATCGAGATGGAAGTCGATACGCTCAAGACGGCGCTGATCTACGAGAAGGAGCGGAACGCATCCGTGCCCCGCCTCGAGGACGAAGTGAAGCGCCTCAACGAGCTTCTTCAAGTGTACCACTACGAGTCTCAGTCGCCTGAAGGTGCGTTTCTCGGTAGTTAAAGCCAAATATAGTCGCAAGCCTCTTCGTACACTACTCGCCCCGCCGTACCGTTCTCCGTCCTGTTGTTAACAACATGGACAGTGGTACGGCTCGATATCAAGGCCGTACTACGGCACGTACTAGTGCCTTTTCAGCCAGAGAACAATGCCCTACCGTTCTCAGTTCCGTACTGGCACCCCGTGTCGTAGTCTACAAAACGGAATACGGTACATCGCATAGTAAGCCCGTACCGCGGTAGTGGGCATGTGCCGTGCCGTATTCCGTACCGTATAAGACGGTACAATATACCTTGTCTAAGCTCAAATTTTTGAATGTTTAGACAAAGCGAAGCTCTACACGGACGTGGCGGAATGGCTGACTAAGGTCGGACTGAAGAACGCCAGCAAGAAGACGGAGACGGAGCAAGTCGATCGTACCGCTAACGCGGAGAACCAACCGCCGGCGGACACGGAATTGCCGTTCGAGGTCAAGATCCGGCAAAAGGTAATCGATTCTCATGTGTAACCGGCGCTGAAACCGATTACGGCCTTGGTGGCCGGCCACACGACACTCTGTTCTAAATGCCCTTTTTAGTACGAGGCCCGAAAGAAGCAGGAGGAGACCGCTGCCGCCGCCTATGACAGTCAGAAGCCCGTTCCACGCAGGCAGGCCGCGAAGCTCAAAGCGATCCAACCGGCCATTTTCGTCTCTGCGGAGAAGAAGTGACGGCTCCTCACAACCGGAGCGCAGCTCGTCCGCATTACGCTCATGAGAATTTGTGTCCATGTGCCTGGTATTTATTAAAAGAAAGCCTGCTAGCCAAGTTCTTTGCTTCGGCGTAGCTTAGCATGTACGCAACCACGTGTCGTTAATGCCTCCAAGGCATGCCACCCTACTTCCTAGAAGCCTAAATAAGTTTAGTCTTACAACGGGCGCGTAGCCATGAGGGTTCTAAGGGTATGGTACCCGCCAAAGCCCAAAAAATGACGCCCCGAGAGCCCTTTTGGATAAAGCAAATGCCCTCGATAACGCCCATGGGTCTAGTACCCATAATACGAATCTCGTTACGCGCATGGTCTGCGTGTCGCAGAACTGAACCTCTGGGCCTGCCGCTCGCATATTTAATGGTTGCTCTCACTAGAGCCATGAAACGTCTACTTCTAATCCGAGAGTATTCTTATGGAACTTGGGGCTTTATTAACTCCATGAATCAATTTTGGCAGTAGTAGGTTGTTTGGACCCTTTGTTGTGCTCCGCAATAAGTTGGTTGTGGCTAGCTTACATCGCTTCGGCCACATTGTGAAAGCTCTTGGCATGCAAACGTCTTCCAATATCTCTTCAAGGCTTAAGCTTCCCGGGCGTAACGTAACTGTTAGTACTTTCAAATGGAGAGCTTAGAGATTCAAGGACATCCGAAATCCTTGCGTAACGCTGCGTGGAATTGCTATTCGTGTTGTTGTCTCGGAGAACTCCAGCAGTTCTACGCAAGCTTTCTGTGTGATCAAGAGTGTTTCAAAATATGCATAGATTTGGGCACTCAAGTTTTATCCGATCTGCTGATGGCATGACGAATTATTTGCTACAAAACAGCGTAAAGCCGAAAATTTTAGCTGTGCGTCTATTTGTCGCGTTGCATAGTTAATGAATTTACGCGCTGCAGCGCAATCCTTAATTCGTGTGGAACGATCGTTCTAAGTCCATTTTGCGCAGTGATGAAATTTCCATCCTCCCAAGCGTCCTCTACAGCTTCGCTTTTTTTTCTCGACTTGGTCAACAGGGTCGCTGGGGTCGCTCCATTGTTTGTCTGGAACGCTTGGGTCTGGGGACCTCTCGCGCTCTGTTTCGCGTCTCTTGTTTACTCGCGGTCTCTTTTGCGTTGACTTCTTTGCAAGCGTTCTCTCTCACGCCACTCTTGACGCACGCACGCGTCCGACGTTCAAATTCGCGGCGCGCCTGAGAGCACCCGCTCTTCGAGGCGGGTGCCCGCCAGGATGACGAACGGACGCAGTGGGAAGCACCTTTCACTTTCTTCGTCCATTCCTTGCTGCTACTCCATCGCTGGACATCCGCATTCGGAGGTATCCTCCGCTGGATCTTCTCCGTGTCCCAAACATTTTAGGTCACGTGAAGAGCAAATTGTTGGCCTAAATTTTAACGTAACTGGCGTGGTTTCTCGTGTGAGTTGATAGCAAGTCGGTGCAGAATTACGCTGCAAGCAACTTCAGGTCTTCTTGGTGATGAACAGTGTGCTTGTGAGAAGTGTGCGTCTCGTGAGTAGAATATTCGGCAAAATTTG
>JNEY01001674.1:0-10480 GCA_020875895.1 Aphelenchus avenae
GCCATACCGTACAACGTGCTCTTGTGCGCGCATCCGACTCCCAGTGATCAAACCTGCCCTTTTAGCGCGTTTATGACCACCGGAGATGGTTGAGAAGCGTCTTAGGCTACTCAAATGGACAGTACAAAACGGCTCTAAACGGAACTGCGTAGCTTAATCACAGATAACTTTGGGGATGGAGGCGCCTTTGACAGGGCTACTCATATTCCCAAAACCCATTCGCATGAGACAATATGTGATTTTAGTTCTGATATCGAGCTACTGCCTTTGCCTTATCGCCGTCGACCGCTACCGGAGCATCGTTACGCCACTGAAAGTCCCATGGACGGTGGCGGAAGCGCAAGTGTTTATGGTGATCTGTTGGCTGGGGTCGATCGCCATTTCGTCCCCTCTATTCCTTGCGCAACGTCTGCAACAGATCGTGCTCGGGAATACGACGCTATGCGGAGAGGTAAGTTCCGACATCTTTGCGTATCACAAAACTCCTCTACGACCCAATCAGGTTATTCTCTAGGACTTAAAACATCATGGGGCCCCGTTGATACCGGTCGATATGCACCTCTCACAAGGGTCAATTTCCTCAGAGAGTTGTCTTTTACCCTTTGATGTTTTCTGTTTATGGGTTCCCCGCGCAATGCGGCGAAATGTTGATTCCTTCGGATCACTATCATCGAAGCCCTCGTGTAACTGCCAAAAGTTTTGGTCGCCCCCACAGTGAGAGAGTGTTTCTCGGCTTATTAACTGTGATCGAATTTCAGCTTGTACGCTGCAAAAAGGGATAGTTTGATTTCTACGAAATGCCGCATGTTACGGACGCATGCGTGCAACATGCGTACCAAGCGGTACCGCAGGCTAGCGGTAATGGAGGCAGGAATATTAATGCATCACGCCATGCTGTTGTGCAGGCATATGTACAGTCATGTTGCTAATCGCTTACGCATGTGGAAGCACAGTCTGTGCGTAAACCTGCGAAACGGCTGAATCCGGTGATCCTCTCTGACCTCTTAGAAAGCGTGTTATGTACGCGTTCTTGCAAGATTTTAACGCAGAATATACATGAGTATGTATTTAGTTCTGCGGCGAATACGACTGGCCTGCGGACACTCGCGTCAAGCTAGCGTACGGTTCGGCGCTACTCGTCGTGCAGTACTTAATACCGGTCTCGATAATGACCTTCTGCTACTGGAAGATCCTCCAGAAGGTAAGCGACGCTAAGCTTGCATGGAGAACGATATGCATGTGTCCCTGCTTACCGGTCGTACTTTTCCAGGTCAGACAAGACTGGATCGTCAACACGGGCTCGATGTTGACGGAGGCGCAGCAAGCGCAGACATCAGTACGCAAGCGACGCGTCATGTACGTCCTGATGCTGATGGTCGCCGTCTTCATGGGCTCCTGGATGCCGCTGGTAGGCTACTTTAACTTAGGCGGACCTATGACTGTCTGCATGACAGCATCATTTCCGTTTTTAGACCATCGTCAACATTCTCCGCGACATAGGCGTCGGATTCTTGGACGTCCAGATGTACTTCAAGTTGCTCAATGTTCATGCAATCGCGATGACTTCCATCGTATCGAATCCACTGCTCTATTTCTGGATGAGCAAGGTAATCGATCACTTTTGGGCGCACTGGTTACAGGTTCAAAGTGTTTCAGAGACACAGACGTGCCCTCAAAGACGACATGTTCTGGTTCACGAACGTGCGCCGCCAGCACCAGGCGGGTCTCTTCGAGAAGTTCGCCGCCAACCCGTCGGTCGGTATCGTATACCGCAAGAGTCTGGAGCGGCATCTGCTCAGCGCCAAATACAATCCTTACAGGTAAAGTGTGCAGTGTAAGGACAAACTTTCGCCGACAAAGTTTCTGTAAACTGCATGCTTCTTTACGCGGTACCGTATAGTTCCGAATGACTGCAAACATGAATGCTGCTGCATCCGATACCGCATAGTACTCATGACCGGATCCATGAATGCGGTACCGCATAGTACGCATGCAAACGGTATCGTATAGTATGCTCCAGAGCGCGCATGCGATACCGTATGTTACGCATCGAGGTAGTCTTACACATTACCATACTCCGTACCATTCTGACCTCCTTCGCATCGTACTGACCCCCGCCGTACCCTACTCCGTACCGGACAGTATAGGCTCATGATATGGCGCGGTAGGGTCGTAGTACGGGCCGTACTCGTGCTCAACTGAAGCCGTACCGTACTCCGTACTGGACTGAATCCGCCGTACCCTACTCCGTACAGTACAGAACGGAGTACGGTATGGTACGAACGTACCATCTGTACACGTGACACGGGCATGGAGCAAGTGATGCGAAGAACCACCAGCGGATTGACAAATGCTTGGCATGCAAGTGCCTTGTTGTAAGACCAAGTGCCAATTACCAAGCACTAGGCGCCAAGTCCACCATAAATGTGTTCAACATTGTTGATTATGCTGGGCTCGTCATGACCACACTGAAGGTGGGGTTCTTCACAGTAGAGATAGGTAGGCAGACCCCCTCCCGTGCCGTGAGCCGACCCGAGCTGGGAAAATAGTCGCCAACCGTTTTCTTAAAATTTTTGAGCCGTGGCACTATAACGGCAAAAAACGGGTCGTCAGGGCACGTCAAAACGTCAAAACTTCGAGGCCGTGCCGTGAGCTGATCCGTGCTGGACCACCCCATGAAACACGGACCAGAAAAAGGGAATGGCCGTTTTCACGGCACGGCTGGCTACCTCTAGTTGCGCAAGACTGCACAAGTGCATGCGGTACCGCATGGTACGATTACTAAACTCATGCGTGCTTCTGAGTTGCCTCGCTGACCTGAATGAAACTTGAAGTTGTTGCCTCAGCAGTGCTGTAGGGTTATTGTGCTGTTGGCTGGGCATGCTTACAAACACGTCGTTTCAGACGCGGCACACTGGCGGACCCTACCTGCATGGGCCGAGAGCGAGCACTGCAGGAGATGACGGCGGCTCAGCTGCCCAGCACCCACATAACCAACACCGTGATGGTCATATGGAACATTATCCAGTCTCAACATTAATTTCTTTGCCGTATGTCCGTAGGATTTCTATGACAACCATATCATGCTGTTTGCTTTGTTGAACGCATAAAATTGTGCACAATCTAGCAGAGTGTCCGGGTCCGTGCTCCGTGCTTTAGACGTAAGAGCAGTAATGAATCTAGATAAGATCACCAAATGACTCCGTGGACGAACTTAGTTAAGCTTAGTACTCATGTTAGCTAGTCCCGAGTAAGTCTTGAGTCAAAAAGCTGATCCAGTCCACACAGGCACAGTTTGGAAGCACTGTTATTTGGTTTGTCTTACTCATTAGTTCTCTGCAACAAACTCCACCTGATTGGCTAAATTGTCCTTTTTGTACTTGCCCTTTTGGTGGAAGCCTCTGTCACAGTACTCACGAAAGAACGGCTTGAAAACTAAAAACGAAATGCAAGAACGCTTTTTGTTGCAGATGCAGAGTACAGACTGAAACCGTATGCGCGTTAATTCTGACTCCGCCAAGGAATCGAACCAATGTATTTTTTTCAGTGGTTACGTAAGAGCAGGTTCACAACAGCCCTTTAGATTCTTAAATTAACTTGGACTTTGTGTTTCGAGGTTTTTCGAGGGCTCAAAATAAATCAGCTTCGAGTTATTTTGAACTTACGCAAGTACCTATTCGAACAGTTCTGGCCTCCTCACGAGGAAACCATAACAGTGCGTCTTTTAGGGCCACATTTTGGTCAGCAACGGTGATCGAATTTATGATTTATTCAAACAAGGTTAAGAACGGATAACTGGTGGAGCATGTCTAGTGTTGAACACTCAGACAAGAAGGACAGGTGGCGGAAGGACGGTCGGCGACTAAGTTATCGGGTTCGTTGTCGTAGAGCTCGTTATGCCGTCTAAGAATTCGTCTAGCTTCTGACGACACTTGAACTCAGCTCGCCATTCACCAGGTCGCTCCATAAAGTCGTTAATGCTGTATTCAACACAGAGAGAGAACAACGTGTCTCTGACCTGAAAAACATCGGTTAACCATAGTAAACTTCGACGCCGATACGAGCCAAGTTTAGTACGTGCTTGCTTAGGAAAGGAAGCCGTGCTCCCACTGAGACATGCGGAATCGGTAAAGGACAGCGAATCACCGTGGCCTCGGATGCATGGGGGTCGTCCAGAAAATATGTAAGCATTACATCGCCTTTTTTGACCCCGCCCTGTAATCAGAATGTAATCAGGGGTCTGACCCTCCCCCCATGTAATATTACACCTGTAAAATCGGGTTTTAAGCTGTCCAAAGCCGAAAATCTCAAACGTTTGGGATGGGGGACGCTTTAGTAGGCTTAGAGGGTACGTTATTTACCTTGTTAAATTATTAATTTATTTTGGAAAATTTTCTGGACGCCCCCATGACGACATAAAGCTAAAAACTTATATGGCGGACAGGCTATGTTTTTGACGAACACTTGAAATTCGGTAAGCGACGTAATTTAAATGTTTGGACGATTTAGCATAAGCGAACGAAGCAAGTGATTACCCATCAAGCGCTAGAACACGCTTGAATGTTTCTAGCTTACGGGCCCAATAAATTGTTGAGTGATAATGTATCCAAAGAGGACTGCGAGTACCACCGTGACTAGCGTCCAATGGCGCTCAAGGCACAAGCCAGCGTGACGGAGAAGCTCTGCGGCGGACGGTTGTGATGCCATCGGAGTCTGTGGGGAAGCTTTCATGCACATGCGGAGTTTCTTTCTGACCAACTACCTTGGTCCACGGCGTTTAAATACTGGGCTTACAGTCTGCGTGGCCACAGTGTCCGAATGTCTGCAAGTCGCAAGTGTCAACCGAAGCGTCGACGATCCGAGGCGCGTGAACTGCTGGTAGCCAAAAATTATTGCTTTCTGAGAGTCGAACCAAGGACGTAGCTAAGGGGGCCCCCCTCGCCGAGCCGAATGCCCCGCGAGGTAAGGTGGGCCAAGGTGAATCAAATTTTCATAGAAAGTTTTATAATATGTCCTCTAAAATCGCTCTGGAAATTCCGTAAGTTCCTGGAAGGCTAACGGTAGACGAATGGAGCTCCACGGAATTGTCACCGCGGCGCGTGAGAATCTCGAGCACACCACATTTGAGATCACCGGAAATGAACAGTCGAAGGTCTTGATCGCGTAGAAAAACTCGGCGGCAAGGGACTCACGTCCTGCTTTGCGTTCCGCGACGTCTTTCGCCGTGCCTTTTGCCAATACACAATTGACAGACCGACATTATAGGCTACTCAGTTAACCAATGCATCATGAATACTCAGTGGACCGATATTCATTTGATTGCTATACCGACACTCCAGTAGGAATACTCAATACTCAACTCAGTCCTCTACACAGACGTCCTTCGTGGCACACCAGGAGCTCACCTTGATGGTTATAATGTTTCGAAGCTCGTTGTGCGCACTTTTACGTGTTCCAACTTATTCGCCTTCGTACACAACAACTATGCGCTTAGTTGAGCATAGCGGGGTACTGTGCGGAAACCCACAGTAGCTCATACGACACTTCGCCAAATAAACAAGCAGATTACATCATATTTTCAGTCAAATGGCGGCATGCTTATTTGCAATCAACTTCTTAACGTAGTAATTTCAGGCTGTGCTACGCGAGCCTGATGAACAACGCTCCGGAGACCGCCGAGATCGCCGCGCAGACGCACAAGGTCGAGGAGCGGACCGTCAAGATGGAGATGGAGAATAATGAGCTGCGTACTCGCAACAATGAACCGGTGGGTGAATGCAGTCTTCTTCTTCTTTCCGCGGCCATCTTAGCCGACGTTTGGCTAAAAGATTTCTGCGAAAGTAAAAATTTTAACGGAAGTTGGCTCTTCCACGTGGAAGAAAATCAAACTGAACCTAAACGTTCGCTGAAAATTGAGAAACTGAAATTTGTTTGACCAAAGTGAAACGTGAGCTGCACCGGAGGATCTGTCCAGTTAACCGGGGGGGGGGGTGAGAATTCTTGCACAAGGTTGCAACTGAAAAAAAACTTTTTATAGGGGGAAACTATTTAGTTATAATAACCATTAGGGCCATAAAACACCCGTTAATGACCCCAGAAGGTCTTCCTAGCGCATGAGGAACCCGGAATCACACAGAAAACTAGATCGTAAAATTCGATTTCTGGCCGAAACCAAGGGTGGGACCTTTAGGTTCGAAATTTTTCATCTCACGATTGTTTCTTATTGACTCAGAAGGATTTCTGAGGGCGTTTGAAAGACATCGGAAGAGTTCTGGCGGATTTGCTAACATTATCAATCATTATAAGTGCCCCATCTTAAAGTTGCCGTCTTGGTTTCCCCCCCCCCCCCCGCCACGCCCCCTTCACCAAACAGATCCGGACCGGAAGTCTAGCTGCAACTACTTCAGTTGCACCCTTGTGTAAGCCGTTCTTGTTCCTAGTTCTTTTGTGTTTCCTTTCTTCGATCAACGTAGCCATCATTTTTAGGATCAAAAGCGTGAAAAACCGATGGTGAAGCAGCGAGAGGCGAAGGAGGAGAACGACGCCCTTGCGCAGAAGAATGCCGAGCTCGTGCAAAACGCGGTTCCAGTCCAAAGTCAACTCGAGCAGGTATGGACAATTCTCACTGCCGCCCTTTCTCAACCTTCCTTTAGGCAATGCAGAAGGAGACGGACTCCGCACGCACAGAGGACTACAATAACGAACTTCTTCAAAAGCGCATCGCCTCCCTCGAGCAGGAGCTATCGCAACACGAGTCCGTCCGCGAGCAGTACGCTACCCTCAAGACTCTCCACCAGCGTCAGATGGAGGCGCTCATGGAGAAGCTCCAAGCGGCCACCTCCAGAGCAGACTCCGTACGTTCGTCCAAATGCTGGCTGCATAAGTGTGTTAGGCGTTTAGGCCGAGACTGACGTGATGTCGTTGAAGTACCAGATCAAGCTGCTTGAGGGTCCACGCTTTACGGGGAACGTCTTCGATCCTTCCTTACCAAAATGTATGTTTTGTTAGTGAAGCGAATCCCTTCAACGCGCCAGTCGCGCACTCACACGTAACCTGTGGGCCGGGAGAGGGGTTGGGGTCCTTCTTGTACGCGATAGCGAGCGTAATGGAAGCATACGAAACGAACAGCTTTGTCCAAAACGGACGCTGCTTTCTTATTCTTCATGCATGAAAACCGTATGCTTTTGGGGCAGACTCGGACAGAAACATCTCCTTTTTAAATACTGTGCGTCTAGGGTCGGTAGGTATAGGTTGCCCGCTACTGAACGCGTCCCAGATCGGACTACAAAGAGACAGTTCACCAACTAGGGGGGGGGGGTCGTGCCTGAGTCCACGAAGCTTGATACCATGCATGCATGTATTAGGGCTATAACTCCCAGGTCACTGGGTACACGTAATCTACTGGATACCAGTAAGGGGGCTTCCAGAAAGTCGGTAAGCCTTACAGGGGGGAGGGGGGGATCAAGGCCTTGATTACGTAATCAGCACTACGTAAAATGGCCCGCCGCTAGGCGTCGCCCAGAGCAAATTTTTACTATATATTGCAAATTTTAACCTAAAAATTCGTGGTATCGCCTGCGGCGGGCCAATTTTGGACTGGCTTTTGAACACATTTTGACCAATCTTGCCCATTTTTCGCCGAAAATTTGGTCGGTTTCGCCTGCGGCGGGCAGTCACGGGTGTCCCGGAACTGCATTTTTCTTCTGTTCCGACACAGAGACAGGCCAAATTTAAGCTAAAATCTGACATTTGTAGTGGGAATTTGCTTTGGAGGCGGGCCTAGCGTCGGGCCATACCTACCGCTAAATGGCGTCCGTTTGACCAAATTTTTCGTGACTTTTCAGGTAAATATTTCGTCTTTCTGACCAAATTTTTCATGTTTTTATGCCACAGATTTTTTCAAAAACTTCTTGATGTAAATTAAACATTTAACAAGGCAAATAACGAACCTTCTAAGCCTTCTAAAGCGTCCCCTATCCCTTACGTTTGAGAATCCCAGCTTTGGACAACTTAAAACCCGATTTTACACGTGTAAGATTACAGGGGGGAGGGGGGTCAGACCCCTGGTTACATTTTGATTACAGGGGGGGGGGTCAAAAAAGGGCGATGTAATGCTTACAGACTTTCTGGACGCTCCATAAGCAACGATAGCGGCGTTGGCTGCGCGAAGCGCAGCCCAGCCGCTAGTTTACTTTAATAGAACGCATCTCCAGTAGAAGACAGGTCTTTAATAGGACAGGTTCTCAAGGATTCACCAAAACAAAAGAGACAGGGAGCTTTAGGCTGCTTCCGCTATGTTGCGTTACGCGTCGCGAAACTCTTTGTGCCTCCGGAGGGCGGTGCGGAACTCGACGCATTTGTGGCGGACCTATTCAAGGGCGGTGAAGAGCTCTGCTTTCCTGATATGTCTGCTCCTCCGAAATTATTCCCGACGATAATTCAGGTAGGTCGGAACCTTTGTTATTACCGCACGTGAACAAGGAAGATAATGATTTTCGGGCTTATTTCGCGGTAGTGATGATGTTTTTTCAGTGATTGATTTTCTCAGTAGTGATTGTACTTTTTGTATGTTTGCTTCATAAGCAGTATTTGCATTTAAAAAAGACATTCCCTTAAACGTAAATTTTCTTTAACGTAGTAGATGCATTAAAACTTCAGTGGAGATGCTGAAGCCTTCAGCTGAAGATTAAAGATGAAACAACCATAATGAGATCCGTCGCATAACTTTGAACCCTTTAGGCCTTCAAGGTGCGCTCAGCTCCTGTCAACTTCCGTCCACTACGCTTTTCTTCCGGAGTTTGGCCGGCCGTTGCCGAGAGATCCATCCGTCCGTGCCCCTTCTGCGTGGCCGTCATCGAGCAGAGCAACGACAGCATCGACGTTCCGCACGTCACAGATCGCTACCACGTCCACAACGCTCTTACCGGCCAACAATTGACCATCGAGTTTTCTTATGGCTGTCATCGTCCGGACGACGTTTACGGGGATCCGGAGGAGTACTGGGCGTAAGCTTTTTTCTTCATGGGATTACGAAGGTTACGACTGTATATTGCATGCGTTTTTGTCTAAAATAATTCGCTGAAAGGTGCATAGCCAATAGGCAAATAATCATCCCTTTGATCAATTTTATTAAATTCCAGGCGCGAGGAAATAGTGTGCGTCCGAATACTCGTGGATGACGTAGCGCGATGCCGCCCGGAGCTCCCTGAACGACCGCAAAGGTGCTAAGTTTAACAGTCGAGGCTGATCAAATGTTTACTTCTTACAGGAAACTAAAGATTATTCACCAAGAGGACCTGCTGCTGGCAGTGTTCGACTTTGCGTCGAGGGACGACCTGGACGCAGCTCAGCTTACGTGCACTTCCTGGCGCGACGTGGTCAGCAACGCTTCCGGAACTCTGGCCCTTCGACCGCTTCAGCACGTTGACATCGTATGCTTTGAACCACTTTTGACCGAAGCACTCCGGTGGTGCAAGTTCAACAGCGCGGGGCTCGGTCTCGAGATCCCGGGGTTTTCGTCTTGGTCTCGATGTTCGAAAACGTATCGCACGTTGCTTGCCGCAGGCAGCGTCTGACCGTGTTGGGTAAAATTATAAAAACAGGGTAAAAATTTTGGTGAATCTCGCTGGGGGCGTGCTAGCAAATCGGTCCAAAACCTTTGTATATTTGCTCTAAACAATGAAAGTACGGGACCCCGCTCAGTGTCATAGCTATAGTTGTTCTTCTGCGTAAGACTTCCCCGGACGAGAGCTGGAGCCCCGGACTCCGAGACCAATAACACGCCCAGACCCGACTGACAAGGACCATTTCAGTGTTGGAGCGGCGTCGCCATTCAAAGGGCTCCTGTTTCCGAAGTGATACCAGCCGCATCGTTCGACGCCTCATGGAGGCACTGGATTCCCAACTACGACCAGTTCGCGTTCCGCCCGGAAGACTGCCCCACCGTCATGTCCCCGCTCCGTCATGGCTGTGCCGTGCGCCTCGAAAGCGACTGCATCGAATCCCGCTTCTGTCCAATCGCTCAACACCTGGCGGGCACATTCCATGCGAAGTCCATCGTCCTGCAGTACACCGAGAAGCTCGAGGAAATCACCAGTTCACTTCAGCTGGCCGGAGCTATGGGCGTAAAGGACTTCGACCTGCGAGCTTATACCGTCGAAGATACCGTTCCCTTGATCCTTGGCAATGAGGTGCTTCTCAGAGCGGAACACCTTCATTTGCGAATTGAGGTGAGCATACATTATTTCCCTATTTGTCCAGCCGGCCGGTCTATTTTTCGATACCCCTCCACCGGAAAGGGCCGGTCAATTAGGGGGAGCCGGCCTACTAGGGGGTTTATCTATCGGGAAAGGGTATTCTTCCCACTAATTTGGGGTTAATTTCCCACTAATTTTTCCTTCCCACTAATTTTTTGTTCCCACTAATTTGGGGTATTTTCCCCACTAATTGGGGTTTTTCTCCCTACTAATTTTTCGTACCC
>JNEY01001677.1:0-11681 GCA_020875895.1 Aphelenchus avenae
GGTCGGGGGGGGGGGGGGGTGGGGTCGCCGAAAACTACCTATATAGTAACTATTCCGAGCAATGTTTCCTCGCGTTCTTGTTCAGAGGCACTAAGAACTGAATTCAACCATTCTATTTTAGGCCTGTTGGAACTCTATTTGTTCTTGGCATCGTCGTCGTCAAGGGCTCTTGCTACTGTCAGTATTTACTAGAGAGCACCCAGAAACTATGCAAGCATTACATCGCTTTTACCTGGACGCCTGCCCCACTTTATATTGGCTTTGTTAAACCATGCTTTCGCCAAAGTTTCACTGTATTTCGTAGTTAGAGGCTCAGATATTATTCCCTATGATGTGCGCATGCACCATTGTGTGCCTTGTCCGTACTTCACTGGTACGCTTTAGATTGATCCGTCCAAGATTTACCTGTACGATGCGTTTCTCTTGACGGCCTGCGGTCTACCCGTTCTCTACTCGTGCGCTGTCAGCACGTTCCTCTTCTTCACGGTGTACCGTCGACGTACCCAGCCGCGGTTCCGCGCTCGACGCCACGCTGTCACTCTCCAGGTAACGCGAAACCTCTTAATGCGTGGTTACGATAAGATTTTTTCAACCAGTGTATTTTTGGAAATTTTTTTATTTCAACGGCGTGGCCTCGGCGGGTTGGAGGTTTGATTCCTCCTCCTCCTGTTACTGAGGGGCAAGGGCAGATCAAAATAAAACTTAGTCGTGACGTCAAGTGACGGCACGGTCACGGGTCGCGTCACAGGAGGATGTGCGACTAAGTTTAGTCTAAATTTGAATTGTCATTCAGTTTTTTTGAGGGCGAGCTAAATTAAGAGGCTTCCGATATTGGTATTTCTTTCGATGTCCAGGCAAAAAAAACGCAAAAACATACAGTTCGGCAATCCACGTGGCTACAGTTTATGGCTACTAGATTCAGATGGAATCTTTGACATTCCTCTACGCCATGTCATTGTTAGCGCTTGTGACGCTACTGCCGCTCCGCACGTTTAACGCGTGGGAGCTTCATTTCGCGCGTCGGAAAGCTGCATGCGGTATGCCCGTCAGAAGCAGTACAGTGAACAGCATGGGCGCTGAAATTTCCGCTTCATGTGAACCCGGTACGTAGTCCTCGCGCCACCGAATTTGTGCTTTCTGACTGACTTCTATGTCACTTTAGGTCATAAAGCCCTTCGTCGTTCGCCTGTTGTTCCAGCCGTATAGAAGAATGGCGAACAAGCTCATGATGTCGATTTGCTGCTGCGCTCGCTGTCTGCCAAACGAGAGCTAAGCCAAGTCATCTTCCTTCCGAGCTTCGCACCACTTGTCTTTGCTAGCCGACATCCGTCACATGGCATCAAATAAAATCTTCGGTACCTTTTTAGTCTCAAACGAAATTAGCCCACCATTTTTGACCATTAAACCATATTCTCCGCTCTAGACGCGTCGGCCAAACCCTACACTGCCTTTGCGAGGGACTCGTCAGGCCTCCATCCATGCCGAATATCTGTCCGCATCCGAGTTAGAAGGCAAAAATTAAGCCGAAGTTCAAAAGCAGCACCATTGAATGACCAAAAGGCTTCTGTATGCGAGATCTTAGGTTAAGAACTGCCTAGGCCTAGATGAACTAGACAGACACGTATTTCAAGTCACCTTGAGCAACGAGTACCGCATTTACATTGGTCACTAAGCTCCAAGTGACCAATTAACCCAGTGTGCGCTTAGCAGCGTCCTGCGCTAACCGAGCATGCTACGGCCGGACGGCAACGTAAGTTCGCTGGATCTCGTTTGTTCGTCTCTCGAAGGTCACCTTGAGCGCGCAATTAGCTGGTTCGTCTGCGAATGCGAACATTTGCATCAGAAATGTTCTTTTTACATAACGCATTTTTTCAAAATTAGCTCAGTGCGAACACAAGAAATGGATGTGCTTGTTCTATGAATCTCACAAAATCACGTAGTAGCCTAAGCGCACTAATTGTCAGCATGGTCAAACGACGATAGATGCATAATCCACCGAGCAAGCTTCCTTCTAAACCAGCGAACTGCTCAGTCTTCGATATAAGGTACCTGGTCGGAAGGCTTGTAGGTTCGAACATGTGCTTTTGTCGTCGTAAGCCAATAAGACCCACACTTGTGGGCATGCTAAAATGTGCATTTTTTAAGTTTAAGGCGTCAACAATGGGCAAGCGAGTCCTAGGGCCCGCAGGTTAGAACGAGCGAGGGCATGTCTTCCGAGTAAGGTCCGGCTAGGGGCCAGTTTGACAAACACTGGTCGTAATTTTATTTCAAATTTTTTTCAAAATAAGCCTAACATAGCTCTGGTGCCGCCTATGACAAGGCATAGACGAAATCGTGCTGAAATCTCTCTTTGAATCCGTAAAAAAGGCTCAAGTCCTACCTTGAGAACTACCTACAGAGGCCTCTACATTTCTTTTGGTTTGTTTCAGGAACGAGGCCAAGCACGCATTAAGGGCCGGGCCTAGACTTGAAATCCCGTTGCCCAGGGTTTTCGGGCATGAGAGCGTCATACCTGAAGTACAAATGAGCAGTGGCCCGGCTCGACGAGGACCTCGCAAAGACGCCATTTCTGACAGTGTTTCGCCGTCTCGCTCCACTTTGCGTACCGATCGCCGGGCCACGGAAGCGAATAGTGGTGGACTACGGCGTGAAATGCTGCCTTAGTGCCTCTCTAAATAATCGGGAAGATGCGCGGTGTTAAAAAAAAGAATACCGCCGACTCGTCGACGTTCCAGGACGGATTGTATTCTGGAATCGGTATGCCATCCAGCCCTAAAGTCGTCCTCGGAATAGCCACGCTCAAGCCGACGACTGCTTCTTCGATGCCGGTGAAGTCGAATATACGAGCGAAAGCGCTACGACGATTGTCGAATTCTCGCAGAAGCAGCCATTCCTCGGTTGGCTCACATGTGAGAACCGCTGGATCTCTGAACACCATCAAATGTGTGTGTTCTGCGAACCACTGAGCAAGCAACGTACGCAGAGCAGCAGTTGCAAGCGAAGCCTCTCAGCGTCTCTAACTTCGATTCGTGTTCCCAGTAGTAAGTGTGCTTTGTGGAGCTAAAATGCGTATGTTTTGGTTTGACTTGCAAAGCAACAAAAAGACACTTAAGGTCTGCAGGGAACTAAAACCTCTGTCGCCAACCCAATGCAAGAGCACCATAGAACATGGAGCCACCACCCTTTTTTCGAAGTCCCTGGCCCCGGTCGGTTCGCGCCTAATCGGTTGAGCCCGGATGGAGGCTTCTTAGATAAATTTGGCTTTTTTTTATAGTACTTCGACAATTTTGCCAAAATACATGCCTCTGATGGTTACTACGACAGGATCCTCTAGGCTACCTTAAGAATATATAATCCCTCGTACATCGATCAAAAAGGCAGAAAACCTACCTGCAAGCAATCAACCTAAAGGAGATTCAAGGCATTCTTTCAGCCTATTTCAGAACAATTGACCCGACCACGGGTCTCGAGCTAAGTTCCGCCGCGGGCCGGCCCGGGCCGTAACTGAAGATCCGTTGTACAAAGTTGTGTGGCGCACTTAATATCCTTATTAATACTGGCTCTTGACGCCATCGAAGGACAAAGCATGCTCCACTTCGTATCGAATGTAGCATCCCGGCCGGATTAATGCTGACCTCGACATACTGAATTCCTTCCGTAGAGCGTGAACTAAACGGCCGTGCTTTTCGGGCGGGTTCGTCTGGGGATGCGCAGCCTTTGGGCTTTTTGGGGTAACGAGAATTAACCTACATTTTCTTTGCGCAGAATCGTCGAGTCCGCTCCAAGCACAGCCGCACGAATTCCAAGAGGAAGTGGCTCGCCAGTGCATTTGGGCTGCTTGAACAAAATGGCACATGTCGGCGCGCCATGGGTAGCATTATGACGCCACTCCGCGAATTTCGGACATTTATCGGAAAGCGAGTAAATAACTGCGAATGTTGCGAAGCACCAAAGAAAGCGGTAAAGGCGCGACATTGGCCTGAAAAAAGTGCGTAAGACAGCTAACAGACAATGAAATTAACAGAAAATTAATGATGATACCATCTTTCCGTAGGTCCCACCTTTGAATTTCCACTAGGTGTTAAATACGGCCTAAAATTCGAAAATCATGTACACGCTCAAAATCCCATAGTCAGAAAAGCATCACCGTGTGGTAAAGACATGTAGCAACGATATTGCCAGAGGCGGTATAGCTTTTAGTCAAGTACGAATTGGTTAGCGCTTTCAGCAGATCATCCAAGGAAAAGAGAGCAAAAACACGCGATTAATCATTTGGCCTAGTTTGTCAACAGGCGAGAATGGAGCAAGAGCAAGCGTGGAACAGCTATCATGTGGAACAGCTGTCGGTGACCTCGACCTCCGTCATCCTCTGCCTCATCCCGACCGTTAGACGAACGAGTGGGACCTGTGCAAATTGGCTGCAATTAAGACGACGGCAATTCTTGCACGATTTTCTACAAGGCTTAACGCTATGCCGGTTCGTCTCAGGTTCAGCCAGCGAGGAAAGAATGACGGTACGCGTTGCCCTCAGTCAGCAGCCAACATATCTGTCGTAAAATTCTTCGAAAGGTTTTATTTTCTCCGAAAGCATCTAATCTTAAAAGTATAAAGAAGAATATTGTATTCAGTTCCGGAATAAGAATCGACCACCGGTAACCGCGTAATGCTATCAATGCTTGACCACGACTGTTGCATCCATGACCGCGGTCGTCGGCGCGGTGACACTCGCTGACTTCCACGCAAACATGTGGCGCATGTCGTTGCGCATACTCGGGTTCATGGTCAGGTAGATGACCGCCGGGATTCCTTAAGAGTTGTGTTTTAACGCACGTTCCGTTTTTGGTCGACAATGTCGGGATGTCTTACCGTGAGAAAAGATCCACGCAAATGTGCCAAAGTGGATGAACACAGGTGAGCTGCGAAGCCAGTCGGGAAGGACGGGAATCATTACGTACATTCCTGCCGCGGATGCGGTACACAAAGCGATGAGGGAAATTTGTAAGAATGCCTGTAACGGGGATGTACCGAAAACCTAGTTTCAGAATCGGAAATCGAAACCTTTTTCGTAAAAATGAAAAAAAAAACACTGAGCAACCGGTGAGAACTTGCGTCCGATTATCGGCAAGCTGGTGCTTCCCGAAATCAGAAATGCAAAAATATCGTGAATTGGAACAAGAAAATCATGCTTCCGATGCAACATCTGAGGGTTACCGTACCTTCCATTCGTCCTTTTCTGTGCTCGCGGCAGGACGACTGAAACGGCGCCGGAAGGACAGCGTTGCCCCGAAAAGAGTGTAGAGGCCCACGATGGAAACAAAGATCACAGTGTTATGCAGCTGATGCGAGTGCGCACTGCCGATGTACTACAAAGCTCTCGCTTACTCTGCTGACTGTCTCTTGTGGAAAACATTTATCGGTACCTCCGATTCATCGACGTCCAAGTATCCAGCGTGCGGATTGAACACCATTGTGACGTAGAGAGACGTCCACACAAGAGGCGTGGCGTAGAACAGACCCCACAGATAGTGAACCGACGAGAGTCCCAGCCAGAAAAATGTTCTGCGACCGTCAAAGAGGAGCGCAGCGACCGATGGCTTCGACATCTCCAGACATCTGTTCAGAGCCAGTAGGACGCTACACTCGCTCGATGCTTTCCAGAACGCTAAATGGCAGTCCTCGCCATAATGTTAGTGACGTACGTCGGATGCACACTCATAATTAACTGAGCGAGAAGAGAGGTCATATTGGCCTGGCGAGTAGTATCCCCTGGTCAATGCATGCGAGGGGAGACGGACGCTATAAACACGGGGAATCATGGTAGAGCTTGCCCCCCCCCAACCTCCCTAGCGTAATCCGTTTCGTACATACAGCGTTCCGTTTCATAGGGTACGTCAGGGGAAACGGAACGGCAAAAAAGCCCACATTATCCGTGCCGTTCTCCACTAAAACGTCGCGAAAACGCGCCAATTTTCGAGCCGTACCGTGTTCCATGCCGTGAACCATGGCATGGAGACCGAAATGGAAAACGGTAGGTATAGCTGCCGAAGGCTAGGTACTTTATAGGCATGGGACTTCTCGAAAGTTGGCCTGGCCCAATGGGACCGGCCCACTAAGTCGCTGTGCAAGACGCTGACAGGTAGTAAAACCGAGCTTTGACCCTTTATCGAACAATACTTCTGGACAGATAAATTTAAAACTCGTCCTATAAAGGGGTACGCTTACCCATACTGAGCGCGCCGTGCACGTAGACCCAATCGGGATCGGAGCAAAACACGCTGCCGCGAATAGTGAGGACGCCGTAAGCTGCTGCAACGATTGCCAGCATGCCGACGTCCATGAGGCCGATGAAGAACATGATCTTGTACGAGGCGCGGTCCATGTACCGTCTCATGACGAACATCGGCGGGAGGTATATGATCTAAAAGGGGTCCTCTGAACAATACTGGTCATTAACGCTTACGCAAAATATGGCACAGAGCAGGAGGATCGCGAAGCCCGCCACCGAGTGCTGCCTGCGCTCAAGTGGTATCTGCTCGACATCGTAGAGGGAGCAGTTGTAGAGGCGCTCGTACTCCTCGCGGCGAAAGATGAACATCTCCATTTCTGAGCGCTGTGAATGCAAACGCACAAGTGCTAAAGCTGGTGTTGCAAGTTAAATACCATACGCCGCGGTAAGTGTGGTCACTAATGTACACGTGTTTAATCTGCATGGCACACACTGATGATCCCTTAGGCAGAACCATGGGAATTCGGCAGTCATTAATTTGTGAACTTTTAGGTTGCGTCAGCTACGAATATTCACCAACAGCAGGGCCTTGAGATGGCCACAGTCGCCGCATGGCCCACGTGGGTACGCACCTTCTGCAGCGAAATAACATGCATTATACCCAGGGGACGCGCGTTCGCTCATGCTTGCACTTATCTAAGAGCAAGGCACACATTTATTGCAAGGTTCGCGCCTTTGCCTATTGAACTCGCATTGCTTTTGCTACTGCTTGAACGCTTAAACCTGATTGCTAGGTAAGGCTCTAACCCGGGCAACTAATTGCACGCCATCACTCATGAGAAGACGGCATACGTCACTAAGCGTCTGGCATTGACGGGCAGCTTCCTAACCGCCGCTCTTACCAAATAAATCAGATTGAAAATTTGAACATTTAAGGAGCGCACGTCTAAGCGTACATATATGACACACTAGCAGTATCAGGCATCGCTAATCTTCTGGACAACATCATCTGCTTAAGCTGATCACGAATAATTGTGTCTCACACTCATTTCCAGGGTGCACTACATCCAAGGACAGACCTTCCGGCACTTAGCAAATTCCTACTTTGCTCACGCTACAACTGGGTACTGCTAATGGTCTGTCCTGAAAACAGCGACATGGTTAGAGTAATGATTGAGTCACAAAGTGCAAACGGGAGTTTGTTCCTTCCTTCGCTCAACTGCGTCGACTCGAATTCTAGAAAAAGTAATAATTAACACTATGGCGCCTGGATACACAACGTCTGGAAAGCAACTTCTGGCATGGTCGCCAAGTGCAATCCTGAAATTGTTTCCTCTCGTTCGCCAAGGTTTTAAGCGGTTCTGGTGATCGACGGAAAATGTAGCGTCCGAATGTGAGTGCAGCGCTTAAAANCCTACTAAACTAAGCTAGCCTACTAACAGAAACTAAGCATGAAGTCGTCCGCGATCTCGGGGTTTAGCCGTATAACCTGCTGGATGCGCTTGAGTAGAGGAAAGATCTGATCTACTTGCTTAATATTGTCCAGTATTCTCCGGAAGCTGCGCTAACTTGTCCACTAGTGACAAAATGGTTTCAGATGGCATAGACGTTTACTAATTTAAGTGCAGTGGCACAGAAAGCGTGTCCATTGTTTGTCCAGTGTTGCTTAATGTTGTCCAAAACTTGTCCACAGGTGTCGTCTGCATACCCAAATATGCCAAACTTGTCCAAAGGTTGCCAAATACTCCTTTGATGGTGAGCAAAATTGTCCAAAACTTGTACGAAGGTGTTAGATACTATCCAAATTGACCAAGATTTGTAAAAGAGCTTATTCAGTGTGGTCCAAATAATGAACCAATGAAATTTAGGCAAATTTGACAAAGTGTACCTTAGATTTTGCCGGCAGCCCTTAGGTTTTCTGAGGAGCCGGCCATTAAGGGGCACCCGAGCCGGGACCTGCCCATTAGGCCCGGCCCGTTGCCCGGTCCTGCATTGAAATCGAGGCCAGCCTCGACCAGGTCCGCGTGCCTAGGGCCCGGTTGTCCAGTGTTATATACCAGGGTAAGCCCATGTCTAAGCATGGTGAGGGAAGCACGCCACTGGGACTGCGTTTAACTGGATAAGACAGTTTAGCTCTAGGCCGAGAGAATCGGTGAGTCTTAGCACCGACTGGCGTTAGACCTAGGCAAGAAGCAAGATGGAAACGAAGCCCGCAATTGACTTTGCTGCAGCTGAGTTATGTGGTTCCAACAGTCTCTACGCTGGAGTATCGACCTTCAGGTCTCGGCCTGAATGCGTCGTACCTTATTTACTCTAAGCAAAAATCTTGCCGGTAGTTTCTGTCGGAACTATTTTTGAGTTGTTAGCTACCAAAGTAAATTAAGAATAACCTAGCAGATAGCACACAAATAGCATTAAGTGATAGTGTGAATCACCTTACCAAAGACCATATTTCTGGAAGGTCATGGAAGCAATTAAGGTCTCTGCATGTATGACTAATCCACCGAGGACTAGCCGAATGCGTTAGTAATGCTAGGTTAACTCGCTGATAAGCGAGCAAACACCGACTTCAATAGCTGATAACCTTATTATATAAGCAGCCCCTTCTGCCAGTAGTCAAGCCATTCAATAAGCCATGCAATAAGCCATCCTGGGCTCCACTAGGAGCTACCCCAAAGCTGTCACTAAGCTAAGGAGAAGCACTCCCTCCTCACTGCTCCTCACTCGCTCCTCACTCGCGCTCCTCACTCTGCTCCTCAATTACTCGGCGTTGTACTGTAAGTTCTTTTATTGCTGTATCTTATTGTAGCTTTGTTACTTTAAGTTACAGTAATACTAGATCTTAAGTATAATAAATACTGTAGTTTAAGTAAGGTGTCCACTACAGTAGCTAAGGGTTTTGGTGGGTTTACCGATAAATCCGACAGTTTCCAGACCAGGCTAAGGCTGGCCATGGCGGAAGGATCGCATCTTAGGTGCCATGACACAGTCAAAAGGTGCGCTTCTATTAGAGAGTGCTGAATTGCTGAATTAAGTGTGTTTAATTATAGCATATTAATAATATGAATCAGGCTACACACAGAATATGTTGATGTAGAAGTGTACAGCGAACGACCGGTCGTGATGCGAATTCGAAGGTTTGTAGGGACTTTGACGCTGGATCAGATTAAGAGCGCTGCTAGCGCGTTAGTTAGCGGGATATAAACGTCAGAATATCCCGTTAGCGTAGCGTAAGAATGTCACGCGCAGCACCGTTCCGGAACCCGCCTCCGCCCGGAATTCATGCCGTTCCCCTTTGACTATTTTATTTTTTTGCTATTTTTGAACCAGGATTTTGGCGAAAGATTTCAAAATTAAAAGTCCACTGTTTTAAAGCAATTGACAAGACTATTTTTCGTAACATGTAGTACGAACAGCGACGACCCGTGGATGCAACAAGACGACCCGCTGCCTTTCCTCTACTCAAGCGCATCCAGCAGGTTATACGGCTAAACCCCGAGATCGCGGCAGCTGCAGCGTCTCGGTATGTCATACAAGCATAACCATTGATCGGTCATGACCAAGGGCGTGCCGAGCCCGACCTGGGAGGGGGCAGATCGTAAGGGGGGGGGGGGCTTACCTATTTTTTCGGCGCCGGCCTTAGGCCGAAAAATGCCTTGGTCCCCCTTTGGTACTTGTACACGATGTCGGATTTTTGCCTGTACATGGTTTTAAACAGTGTTTTTAGTGTATTCAGATATATTAGAGCCCGCCTTAATGTATCTACTCAAACCTCCAAATTCCTTAAGTCCCCTAAGTTTTACAAGTTTGCCCATATCACCCGGTTTTACTCAAACCCCCAACTTTTACTCAAACCCCCAAACTTCATAGAACCCCTTAATTATACTCAGGCCATAACCGAACTCCGAAATTCCTTCGAATCCCCAAAATTTATTCAAACCATACTCAAATCCCAAATACCTTCAAACCCCAAATTTTACTCTAACCCCTCAAATACTCAAAACCTCACATTTCTGCAAGCCCCCAAATTTTTGCTCACGCCGCCAATTCGTTCAAACCCCCAAAATTTTATTCAAACCATTCTCCAACCCCAAATTCCTTCGAACCACGTATTTTACTCAGACCACTGGAATTTTACTCGATCCCACAATTCGTTCGAACCCCACAATTTTCATTCGAACCGTTCTCAAACCCCAAATTCCCACGAACCCCAAATTTTACTCTGACACCTCATATTTACTCCAACTCCAAATTTTACTCGGACCACACAAATTTTACTCAGTCTCCTAAATTCCTTCAAGACCTGCCTTTCTTTACTCAAACCCCCATATTCCTTCAAACACCCCTAGCGACACTGAAACCTCCAAATTCTGTCAAACCCCCCAAATTCCTTCAAACCCCTCAAATTCTTTCAAACCCTCAAATTACTCAAACCCCCAAATAACCATGAAACCCCTCAAATTTTACTCAATCCTCCAAATTCCTTGAAACACCACAAATTCCTTCAAACCTCTCAAATTTCTTCAAACCGCTCAAATTTTACTCAAACCACCGAATCCCTTCAAACCCCACAAGTTTTACTCAAATCCTGAGATTCCTTCAAACCCCCAAATTCCTTCAAACTCCTCAAATTATGCTCAAACCCCAAACTCCTTTAAACCCTCATATTTTACTCAGCCCCCAAATGTTACTCAGGCCCACCAATTCCATCAAACCCCTAAATTTCCTTACGCTTAGACACCGGCTTTTCGGCTTAGACGCGGGCACCCAGTTCAGTACTTGGCCTGGACACTCCGCGCAGTCTTCGGCTTATTATAATTAGGCTTATCGTTAAGCCTAAGCCTAGGCCTAAGCCTAGGCCTAAGCCTGAGCCTAGGCCTAAGCCTGAGCCTAAGCCTGAGCCTAGGCCTAAGCCTAGGCCTAAGCCTAGGCCTAAGCCTAGGCCTCAGCCCTAGGCCTAGGCCAAAACCTAGGCCTATCTTTAAAAACCTAGGCCTATTTTGCCTCAAAACGAAAAACAAGCATTTCTGCGAAAAAACATAGGCCTATCTATGAAAATCCTAGGCCCGTTTTGCCTCAAAACGAAAATCAAGCATTTCTGTGAAAAAAACATAGGCCTATCTTTATAAAAACCCAGGCCTATTTTGCCTAAAAATGTAAATCAAGCGTTTCTGCGAACAAAACATAGGCCTATTTTTTAAAAACCCTAGGCCTATATTGCCTAGGCCTATTTGGGGTCCCTTACCTATTTTTTCGGCGAAGGCCGAAGGCCGGCGTCGAAAAAATGCCTTGGTCCCCCTTTGGTACTTTTACTTGATGTCGGATTTTTGCCTGTACATGGTTTTAAACAGTGTTTTTAGTGAATTTAGATATATTAGAACGCGCCGCAGGCGCCGCCAGAGCGGTTTTTATCCGCCTTAGGCGAAAAATAGTTAAAAACTTGCTGTCCAGTCGG
>JNEY01001678.1:0-10423 GCA_020875895.1 Aphelenchus avenae
AATATCTAACCTTGGCCTTTCCATGAGAGACGCGAGTTTTCGCAACCGTTCGTAGGTAGCACGCAGGCACGGCCTCGTTGCGGCAGCAATTCTGCCTCTTGCAGTCTTCGGATCCCTTTTTGAGCACTACCTGAATATAGCGGTACAACACACGACCTTCGTCAAGTGCAAGCAGGTCATACGTGTTGGCCATTGCTGAGCAAGACGTAAACGATGAGCGAGTCGGGCTCAAAGTCGGAATGCATGTGGACCGCGTACTTCACGCATTTCCTGCCGGACCTGGAGAAGTCTGCAACAGTTGTACGTCTTCATGTGCGTTCCGTACTATCTTTAACTGTACCGCTTGCCGGAGACTATTTCCAAGACCCCCCCCCCCCGCCCTAAAGGGTCGTGTAGTAGGGGAGTCTATAAGGTAGAGTTAGCGGGTCGTGAAACACGACGGGCCGTTCCGTGATCCGTGCCGTTCTTAGAACGGAACGGCCCGCTACGGCAGTGTAGTTAGGACGGGCCGTTTTCCGTTCCGTCCTATCCCGGGACGGATCACGGAACGGCTAGAAAGTTCATGCCGTTCCGTGCCGTTTAATTGGAGAACGGACGGAAAACGACCGTTTTGGATGCGGTTCCGAGTTTAGGGCGTGTTGGCACGGCACGGAGCCCCGCACGGGGGGTCCAGGACGGAAAGGAGGACGGCACGGGAGGGTCCAGGACGGCACGGACAACGGCACGGGCCAAGGTATGGGCTGACTTTGGCAACCGAGCAGAGCCGTTCTCCGTTTGATCTCCGGACCATGTTTCACGGCACGGAATGCGGCACATGGGTAGGGGTCTAGTACGAGGCGGTATTCCGTACCGTACTTTTACATCAAAATCGACCAAATTTTGGTAGTTTCGGGCGTGTGGGAGGGGGGCAGGAGGGAGGCATCCCCCCCCCCTAAATTTCGGAGGTCACGAAAAGTAGCAAAGGGGAGACCCTTATGTTCGCGGCGGCCGAAGGCCGCCGTATGGTAAGGGGGTACCAAGGGGCATTTTTCACCGGACAAGATCTTGGCCCACCCTAGACCTTTGCCCCCCCCCCCCTAAAATCGGATCCTCGATACGCCACTGGGTAGTTTGACCAGAATCCGGAAAAAATCCGTCAAGAATGACGGAAAAGTGCTTCTAAAGTGTGCTCAATGATGTAATTTACACATATAATGCAATTACATAATGTTAGTAAACTTCCGGGGGCTTCATATTGAGCGTTTTCCGGGATGTTTGAAAGCGTAATACTTCGCGTTCCCTAGCACGGGCGTGCGTATCGTGCCGTAATGGTACGGCACGGAAGTAAACACGGGAGTCATCGTGGCACAAAAGTCGGCATTCGGGGATTTTCCGAAATTTATATGAGCGTGGACCTCTAGAAATAACTCAGAAAGCTTGCCGATCTCCGGCGTGGTGATCTGGGCGGGCGTAGTAGCATTGTGACAGAGCATCGACTCGTTGTTGCGCCCGTTCACTCGGGTCCCCACTACTTGCCCGTCGTCGTCCTCGAACCAGAACGCTCCGGTGTACGGATTGTCGCATTCGTAATCAGTGGTGCTCTCCATGCACGCTGTGGTAACTACAAAACTCGGTTTGTGAGGCGAAACCGTTGGGAAAGACACGTACAGTGGCCGCTCTTGAAGGCGTCTGACCCGCCGGATGTCACCGCCAGTAGCTTAGTTGCTGACCTGGAATATCAGGTGTCGTACGACATCGAATAGTTAGCCCCGCTGTTGGGTCTTCTCTACTCTCATTTTTACTTCCCATTTGGGTCGGATTGTGCCCAACAACCATGGGTAAACGGGTCAAGGCCCGTATGGGCTCCTTACCGGGCCGGGCCTGGCCCGCGGGCCTATCTCGGAAGCCAGGCACGGTCCGGACCGGCCATGGTCCGTGCCCGTCCCTGAGGCCCTGACAGGCCCGCCTCCCGGGAAATTTGGTGTTTTCATGCTAATATCGACCAAATTTTGAGAGGCTTCGACCAATTTTCCATACTTTAACTGAACTTCATGCTTCAAACAAGCAATTAAACATGCATTTGTGCGATACCTCGCGAATAGGGTACTCAGCAAAGTTACATCAGAAAGTCACCAAGCGGTTCTAGATGTCTTTGTTACAGACTTGAGGCCCGTCCGAGTCACGGGCCTGGACCCGCACTGGGCCACGGGCCGGGCCCTGGCCTACTTTTGAGGCCCGTGCCCATGGATGAGCGTCACCACCGGGCAGCGTGGAACCCGAGGGGGTCTTCTCGGGTGCATCAGACATCTTCTCAGATGACCGTCAGAGTCTTAGCGACAACATACTTCAGCGACTACTGTTTCTTTACAGCATTATTGATTTAACGCATGTACTGGACATTTACTTCATGGTTTGGTCAACATTAAAACCTTAACATTAAAACATTAAAACGCAACGGAATTCAAAGATTTTTGTCGCCGCTTTAGACCAGCGCTTTTTTGTGTCGCCTGTCGGTCAAAAAGCCAAAGCTATAGAATTCAAAGTAGATCGGTGGAAGCTCACCATGCCAAGCAGATGAGTAGGCCTTCGGTAAACATCGTAAATCGCATTGCACAGGAACAACGGTGGCCTGAGGACGTTCGGGTGAGCTGCGACCACTTCGACAGACAAGTGAACAAACACGCTAGCGTTTAAAACTATGCAAGCAACAGAACAAGCCGCCTGCGGGACAGCCGCACATTCGCCACAAGGCATCATGCTGCCGGAAAGCGGTCGGATTGCACGTACTCGCCGATCTTTTGCCAGCACGCGGACCTGGTGCTCCTCCTTATCGCTTATCCGCACGGGAAATCTCGTGAGTGGTCCCACGGAATTTTTCTTAATTTGAGCGCATGAAACCTAAACTTAAAACAACTGGCTCTTTCCCGGCATCCGGCCAATCCAAGCATAAGTTTTACGAGAGCGACTCTTTGTGCTTTAGACGCACTTGGGGGGCGTACAGAAAAAATGCATAGCTGACATAGCACATTATGATCCCACCCACTCCCCCCGCCTTTGTCAGCACTTGTCAGTTGTCCCCCCTGTGGGTGTCAACAGGGGAGGGGGATAATTTATATTATATTATATATTTTATTATTTAATGTTTACTATTTTATTATTATTTAATCTTATTATTTTATTAGTATTTAATTATATATTATTATTATTATTTAATAAATTACAATAATTATATCAAGAGAAGATCACAGTGCAAATCTATCTTGCAAAGAGAACCCTTTGACGACACTTTATCTTCTCTAACAATCCCTAAATGCAACAAATGCAAAAGAAACACCAAAGAAAATAAGGCAGTGAATGAGTATCGTTCGACCGAACATGTCTGCGGAGCGTCGATTGTACCGAGCCAATCCACCGAGAAAACGCTAAAAACGGGATGTTCACGAAGATGCCAGAGCTCTGAACCAAGATGTCGCCCTCCCTCCCCTCTCCCTGACCATCCCGAAAATAGTCTTTAATCCCCCTCAGCACAACAGCGACTGGCGTAAAACTGACCGAAAACGTTAAAACACTTGACAGTGACTGCGGAGCGCTATTTTTGGACAAACTTTACTATAGATAAGACCGTTGCCTATTTTTACTTATTGGGAACCTTACGGTTTTTACTCGTAAATGAGGAAAACATGGCTTGAGACGAAGTACCAATGGGGGGGGGCTCAAGGTAAACATCGAGCCCGGGACGGGGCGAGCCGGTCAGGCTAGAGAGCTGAGGGTGTTTTGGCCAGCCGCTTGGAGCCGATTAGGTTTCCGGTGAGATCCAAAACATAAAAACGATTCCGATTTCAAAAGAACGAACTTTGATGCCGATTTAATTCACGCCCAGGGCGCCACTTACCACCCGCTGTCAAGCCCCAAAGGGTGCTAGCTACGTTCTTGCTTGTTTCTTCGAACATACCAACGCCGAGAAGGCATGTCCTCAGCAGTCGCGAAGAGAAGACTAGAACGTGAAGAAGATCAGGTGAGTTCGAGCTTGAGCAAAGGCGTGACCCGTTTCGAGGCGCTGTCCCGTACCATCGTGAACGACTCGCGCCACGCATTAGCTCTAAAAACGGAAAATTCGAATAGTTTTGGTATTTTAATGTAATTTTATATTTAATTTTATAATTTAATATTTTATTTAATTATTAATTATTGTTATTAATTTATTACTGAGTTACATTTTAATTTAATTTTAAATTTAATTTTAACAGTTTTAGGGACAGATAGCGTTATTTAGCGCAAGCAGAGCAAGCTAAGCGGTCAGCATAAGAGAGCGGTACCTCGAAGGGTCCGTTTCCGACTTGTTAGCGGCGGGTATAAGTTGGTCGGTCTCAGCTGGAGCGTACCCAGAAGTCTCCCCGTCCGTAGCGGTTTCGTACAAGGAGCTTCCGGAACACAGTCTGGGCTCGGAACCGGAGCCAGAAGTGGGAGGGGACGGCTCCAGGGAGTCCTAAAGGCAAAATATTTTTGTGTGTAAATTTGAGAAAGTACTCGGGTGGGATCTCATAAAGATAGGCAGCCGGATCGTAGTACGGTCCGTTCCGTAGTCCGTACCATGCTGGTACCGTACCGAGTACGGTACGGCGGGATCAGTCCGGTACGTAGTACGGTACGGCTCCTTGGCACTAATGCGGCTAACGTGCCCCGTACCTTACAAGCACGGTACGGAGTACGGTACGGGAGGGGTCAGTTCACTATGGAGTACGGGTACGGCTATCCAATGCGGATTTCAGGTCATAATACAATGCTGGGCACGAATTCTCTTTCGCTGAGTGTACCTTGCTGCCCGGATAGAGACTCCAGCAAGCTTGAGGGAAGGCGCTAGACCCGTCAAAATATTCGTTAAATCCCGTATAAAGAGTGCGTCTGGAGGCGCAGGCAGTCCACTGAATGCGGGGGAAAACAGACTATCCTTGTGCGGTAGCTCTGTTTCGTCAAATACAATAATGATGCCGTTTGCAGTGAGTTCCGTACCGTACCGTGTACGGAA
The DNA here is from genome assembly GCA_020875895.1 of Aphelenchus avenae. Classification (NCBI taxonomy): domain Eukaryota; kingdom Metazoa; phylum Nematoda; class Chromadorea; order Rhabditida; family Aphelenchidae; genus Aphelenchus; species Aphelenchus avenae. The sequence continues at coordinate 5,006 of JNEY01001678.1, forward strand.
CAGAGAACGGTACGGAGGGGTCATTATTATGCTGGGTTCTGCACGTGGGGAGGGTCAGTACGGTACGGAGTACGGTACGGCTACCGACTGCCGATCTCTAGTCATCGCGGGCAGAGAACAGTCCCTGCTTACAAGCGGGACCTGAGCAGGTTATCACGAGACCATAAGCACTGCGTAAAATGGTCTGCCGCTAGCGCTGCCCGATCGATTTCGCTTTATATTTCCACCCAAAGATTTCTGCGAAGGGCCTCTTTGGACGATCCACCAAAGAAGTACCATTGGAACGTTGGGGAAGCAAGCAAGGACTTTTTGTTAGCAATAAAGCGCTTAGCATTGGCGAAGCGTTAGTTGGCTGGTGCATGAAGCGCTTACCGGTTCCTGAATCTGAGGCTGGCTCTGGTTGTGGCCGGCGTGGTTCGACACACCGTGTCGCATAAAGGTTGGAGCGGCTTTTCGATGATTTCGCATGTATGGTTGAACTGAGGGCACATTGGGCATCGTGTTCACGGTGGTCATCGGAATGTGGTTGCCGTCGGTTCGGACCGAAGTTAACTCTTCGACGTGTTGTGGTTTCTGAAAGCGCCGATATTTATACCTATGTTTTTTAAATGATATGTCGACAAGATCTTTTATTAAACGTATATTTTAAAATATTCCAAACTGATATTCATTGTATTTTTTACAAAAACAAAAATTTTTTTTATTTAACTAGTGTTCTAAAAATAGTCTAAGCTATTATTGAATGTTTTAAGTCTGTACTATACTTGTTTAAACTTCTTTGAATATTATTTTTTTTCGGCTTTGTAGAAATGCAAATTTATCCATTCTTCGCGCATTTAGCTTGTCTTACCCATGTCTTCCTATGCTTTCTCCTCATGCAGTAGATGCCGAACGCGACGATCAATGCGATGTGCACGCTTACGGTGAAGAGGATGAAGCAGATGCGGATGTCGCCGAGATAGCCGGCCACCACGCGGAGGTCGTCCGCCATGTTGATGAACTTGTAGGACTCACTGAAAGGGCCAATTATCGATTGATTAACGACCAAGCAACCGCGTCCGGAGCTAGTCAATTTGAGCAGGGACGGCGCCGAAGGAAGGGACCCAGGCTTGCTCAGAACGGTGCCAAAGCAACCATGGGTGTCCAGGTCCGACTAGGCCCGGCCCGACCGGGCCTGGGGGTCGTCGGGCCGGGCTGAGAATTCCGGGGGCCCGAGTCACGCCTGTCACGCTAAAATTTTTGAACAGTTTTCATCTCTTAAAAAGGTGCAGTCCGGTCAAAATTTCCGTAATACCGTGCCTTTGTACAATGCCGTAGGTCCGATAATTGTACTGGACCTAGGGCTTAATTTAGTTATTTAACTTCAGTGGTCTCCGGTTCAGTGAGCTGGACGCTTCATTAAAACTGTGCGGGCAGGTTTGAGGCCGCCAGTATTTACTTCCTGTTACCTGAGACACTTGAGAAAACGACGCCTGGACATCAAGGAAGATTCTGCAAGAAGTCTGAGTCTTCCTTCCTACGGATTTTGCGGGCGAGACCCGTGGGCTGGGATGCTTAATTGCTCGTATTGAGCCGCGCGCTTCTATGACGTGCTCTTCGACTACAGAGGCTGCTTTGTGAGACGAATGCTTGGTCGCTGCGCAGGCTTACTAAGCGGTAGCCTTACCGGAGTGGATGTTGGACCGAGGGTAACCCAGCGGGGTTCGGGACCGAAACAATCAGAGTTTCTCTAATTTGCCGGGGCTGGGGCATGGTATAGCATCGACGATTTATTTTGGGTGTTTTTTAGTTTTTTTTTTTACTTTTACAGTCCTTCATTTTTTACCAGATTTCGGGGAACTGAACAAGCTTTTACCGCATTATGTCGTGCATCACTTACCGTATTTTTTCGAATATAGCCCCACCTCGAATAGAGCCCCACCTCCAATGTTCTAGATACCCATGAAGGGTATGCTACCTTCAAATCTAAGGCCGTATTTGGATAGAAGACGATAAAATAAGAATTTTAGAAGAGTTTGAGCCCTACTGATGACAAACAAAATTTAAAATAATTTGTAAAATTTATTGTTTTCTGAGAAAATACCTTATGAAAAATAGAGCCCCAGGGGCTCTATTCAAAGAAATACGGTAGTTTAATCTAAAGACGCAACCATGTACACTTCTAACGTTTTCTTCCGACTACTGCTGCTATGATCGCGCATAGCGAAAAATTAAGTGCAGGTCCCGGTTCTGCTTCCGGACTGCAGGTTAAGCCACAGCCCCGTTCCTTTAAAGGAGATCGTCGACCCTGGTAAGTCGACCCTAGGCGACAATGGCCTAGGCACCCTGGGCTGTGATTGTACGGTCCTTGATACGACTTTTGGCAAACACCTCCCACGAACTACCGACTTACTGAATGAGTTGCTCGAGGCTTCCCATGTTTGCAACTCCTGCGGGGTAGCGAAGCTCAGTAAAGACGCGAAGAAAGGTCCTCGTTGAATAGATATAAGTGACAGATCCGCTTAGACGCGCGAAAGGAAGGCCTCTCCGGCTTGAATGGCACTAACCCATTTGGCTGATTAAAGGCGGTGTCTGAAAGGCGCCGACGTGAATTATTACCGCGCTCAACGCGCTCGCGGATAAGGCGACAACACGAACTGCGCGCGAAAATGGCACGAATTTATGCAGTGAAATTACGACTGGCAAGTCCAGGACACGGTTGCGATTGCTCAGAAAAAAGTTCGAAAGGCCATGAATATAATTCGGGCATATTCTAAGGAAAAAATCCCGGTCAACCCGAGATGGTCGAGCAATTTTCAAACAAATACCTAATGCGCTAATTTCAAGCCGTTTTGGTGACTTTTCCCGAGAATGCCCTATATTTTTCAATGGATTTCAACGTTCTCGGGCCCCGAACAAAATAGTTTTTTAGACAATTGCCACTGCAATTTTAGGCAGTTGAATAAAAATTTAAATTTTAGGCAATTTTATTAAAATCTAACTGGCAAAATGGTAAATAAAATTCTCAAATCATTCGAAGTAAAATAATAATATAATTTTTTTTTTAAATTCTACCGAAAATCCTAATTTAAAAACCCATTATTTTGCGGTCGAAAGAGTTTGGCTTCGCCTCCGTTAGTCTGCGCATGGTCGGTCGGTTACTGCGTCCGGGATCGAGTGCAGCACAAATATAAGAAGGTATCAGAAGAAGGAAAAAGAGAAGCCCCTCCATTGTATCCCGCAGATTCTGCGAAAAGGCTTTCGACTTTGGTTAGACGCATCAAACTATACACACGATCATATCGCGAGAACGAACATAAAGATACGGAAGTCCACTTCCCCCAGCAGGCTACGCTGCACTTTGAAGCGACAAATGGGTTATCTTCCGCGATGAATGGGTCAGGAAAAGGCATGCCCGATTAAGGCCTTGTTCTAGCACAACAAACGCGTACACAAGCCGCAAGGCAGGACGCCTTCTTTCATCGTTTACAACTAAATATCAAGTGCGATGACATTTGCAATTATAAATATAACAAATATTTGACAAAAAGCCTACAGAATAAAAGGTCAAAATGCGACTTAAAAGTGCGTAGTAAGGCGTACTTTTCTGCCTTTTTTGCTAATTTTTGGCGAAAATCGCTTAATTATGGCTAATCTTGCTATGCGCCCGGCTCGAAGTCTCTTCTCGACCCGAGACAGCGTGCCGGGTCCGCCGATTCAGCCGCTGGGCGTACCCTTACCAGCCCTGGCGTCGGTAAATGTTTTTCTCTTTGGGTACCATTTTTCGCATTTCAAAACCCACCGACCAATCGGGCTCGCAGTCTTTAGTCAGTGTGAGTCCCAGAAAAAGTTACTTCGGACCTCCGCACATCCGTTGGCGTTGGCCGGGTTTGGTCTTCCGGATATTTCAGGCGCGGAACCGGATGGAAGCGCACCCTCAGTTTGAAATAAACCGATAAAAGCCCGTCAGGTCCGCTAGGCTCGCCGAACAAGACAAGTTGGCGTTCCCAGCCAAAGCTTTATCGCGCACTTGTAGAACCCGTCGGGTCGCCGGTCTTGCTTCGAGCCTGAAGGATGTGATCGACGATGGGGCCTGGTTCCACCGTTGGGGTCTGCGCGTACGAGAGGCGACTCCTTCGGCTGAACAGACTCGGGGTCCCAGAAAGATACCTATTCTCCATCCCGCCGTGAAGTCAAGTCGGTTGGTACTAGTAGAATACGCCGAAAACGTGATTTCAGGGCCATTAAAACGGTCACTTTTTGTACCGGGGTTGGTGGCCGGGGTCGATACCGACGTTGAGGTCGGGTAGAGTGGGTCAGGTAGGATCGGGGGGTCGGGCCTGGGGTAGAGATCGGCGCTGGGACCCCGTGACAAACCCGTACCCGTGCTGACCCCACCCGTGCCGTACCCCGTACCCGTGGTGGGTAGAAAATTGACAAGTCGTATACACTAACACGGCATAAAACACGGCCCGTAGTACGGCGTGGCCCGTGTAATACGGCTTTTTTCGAGGCCGTGCCGTGTTGCCGTGCCGTATTATACGGGTACGGGAACGGGCCAAGCCCATACCTTGGTACGGGCGCCGAGCTCTAGTCTGGGGGGGGGGGGGGGTTGGTCGTGCCGAACACTAGTTGGTTCACATGCAAAAAATGTTAACCTCGCTCACAAATGTGCCCACGACCTCCTTAGAGAAGACAACAACCAACGTGCTCATCACAAGCGCCATTCAACAGCACGATCGCGCAAAAACAAGGTATCGTCGCGTAAAAAACGTGCCTCAGTCACGCAACTCCGAAAAATAGAAACAAAGCTACGAGAGGAGAATCGGCTCCTCGTGACACGCACTCCTCTCGGAGAGTCGCGCTAAATCGACAATGCATTCGCTAATGGCGAAAAGCCCATTATCGGCCCCGGGCGGACGGGCGGAACGAGACCTCCTCATGCTGCGACCCTCCGGGCACACGAGGAGCTTGCGACGACGGGGAGCAGGAGGAGAAGTGAGGAGCGGAACATGATGGGGCGGATTAAGTGCCGGACTAACAAAGCGCCGCTCAGGGGGACTCCTAGTCGGGAAGGGGAAAGGTTGCGGGAAGAAGGGGGAAACGAAGGGAAATGCGAGCGGGGGCCAAGTGGGCGCCTGGAGTGGGCGCCGTTTTCGGCGCATTAAATCGATCCCGGCGCGGTCCTAAAGGGGCAAAGTTGCCTTTCAGTAGAACACGCCTGGAAAGGCTTGGGGCCCCACTTTGAGGAGCAGGAGGACCACTCCAGCCACATTTCGGCACGGCCACGGGGGTGGCAGCCGCGCGCGGTGGCAGTCGGTCTCAAACCCGGCGTCATTTGGCCACATTTTGGGTAAGTGTCTGCCACACGGCGGCGGCAAATGTGGCCGGTCACGCAGGCGGCGGCCGAGTGGCAGCTTTTCTTTGCCCGCTTTCTTG
>JNEY01001679.1:0-10429 GCA_020875895.1 Aphelenchus avenae
TTACAATCAAAATATATAAAAATTTGTTTAATCTTTTAACCTTTTAATTGGAAATTAAAAATACTTTTTATACTAACAGATTAATGAATTTATATTATAACTATTTAAGAGAACTTTTAAAATTTAAGTTATTATAGATAAAAATCTTTTGATCTGAAATCAAATAGTTTAATTTAACATAAATCTATAAATAAACAAATAGGTTTAACCTTTATTAAGTTTAGAAAACTTAAAATAATTTGTTAATTTCTAGTTATTTTTACTTTTCTGTTAACAGCAGAATTTACTACTTTATAATAAAATAACTAATAACTTCATCAATAAACAAAAACAAATAAAAAAAGCCAAACAACATCAACAAAATGTCAATACAAAATTCCAAATTCTAAACCTAGACAATGATTAAAATTAAAATGTAAATCTAAAAGACGAAGTAAATTTAAAAATAAAAAAATTCCTCCAAATAAAACATGTAAACCATGAAACCCTGTAGAAAGATAAAAAATTCTACCAAAGACTCTGTCCCTCATATTAAAATTAGCTTGTTTGTATTCTATTAGTTGAATTCTAGTAAAATAAACAGCCAAAACACAAGTTAATAATAAACTTACAAAAGCATTTTTATTTATTAATAACTGATAATGAGCTATAGTGACGGTAACACCCCTACTTAATAAAATAATAGTATTTAATAATGGGACACCAAAAGGATTTACTATAATTAAACCAAAAGGTCTTCATACTTGACCCAAATTCTCTAAAGGAACTAAAGCAGAATCAAAAAAAGTTCAAAAAATACTAAAAAAAAATATAAACTCCCTAAAAATAAATAAAATCACACCATATTTAAAACCGTCTATGACAAAAAAATTATGATACCCTGCTAATCCTTCTAAAATAATATCTTTAGCCCAAATAAAAGAAATAAAAAAAAGAATAAACAAACTTATTAATAAATTAAATAAAACACCATATTTAAAAAATAAAACAAAAGATCTAGTTAAATTTAAAACCACACAAAAAATTAAATAAGGATAACTAGATAAAGTTAAAATATGAAAATTATGATTTAATTTACATTTTATCTTTAAATTCTAAATTTAATATATTTTTTATAATAAATGTAAAATCTAATAAAAATCCTGTGAACCAAAAGATTAATATTATAGTAAAAACAAAAAAAAATAAATAAAAGTTATTAATCCTCTTAAAAAAACATAAGGTCTTTCAACTAAACACTGCCCTAACCAACTCAATATTAAACCAACAAAAAAAAAGATAGAAACTAAAAATTTATTTAATTTGTCAAAAACACCAGAATAAATATTTAAAAAAGCAAAAAAATAAAATAAAATAATACTAAATAACAAAGCTAAAACCCCCAAAATTTTATTAGGAATAGCACGCAAAATAGCATAAGCAAATAAAAAATATCACTCAGGTACAATATGCACAGGCCTTATTATAAAATTAGCTTCAATTATTATTTCAGGATCTCCTAGTTTAAAAGGAAAAAAAAAATAAATAAAAAAAATAATATAAAACCCAAAATATTTAATCCATCTTTAAATCAATAATAATTATAAAATCTTACTTTGTCAGTTGTACTATGAATAGAAATCTTTGATGTTCTCCCTCTATCATGTAAAAAAATTAAATGCAATAGAACTAAACCTAACATTAATCAAGGTAATAAAAAATGTAAAATAAAAAAAAATTTTATTGTGCCCCCAGTCACAGTAAATCCTTTTCAAATTCATTGAACAATTTCAAAACCTCGAAAAGGAATCACTCTTAATAGACTAGTAATTACTACACTAGCCCAAAATCTTATTTGGGCTCATACCAAAACATAGCCTATAAAAGCCTCAGCTATTAAAAATAAAAAAATTGTTAAACCTCTAATTCAAGTAAATTTTAAACGATAACTAGAAAAAAATAAAGCTTTAAAAATATGAAAATAAATAAAAACAAAGAAAAGACTAGCCCCATTAAAATGTCATAATCGTACAAATCAGCCAAAACCTGACCCTCTTAATATTAAATTTTCTACTCTTTCAAAAGCTAAAACTCTGTCAACTGAATAAAAAAATATTAAGTAAATTCCTCTTAAAATTTGAAAAATTAAAACAAAAGCTAGAAATCTACCAAAATTTCATAAATAACCCAAAGCTTTACTTGCAGGTAAATTAATAAGTAGTCCTCTAAAAAATTTATTTAAAGTTAATATTGTCTTTAAATCTTTACAGCTTCAATGTAATATTTTCCTTAAACTAAAAAAACTTAAAGTATTCAACTTATTAAACCGAAATTAATCATAGAAATTCTATTTAATACTTAAAGAATATGACCCTTTAATTTGCAATTAAAAATACTAATTATAATATATTCTTTATGATTAAAACCTTTTATACCAAAAACAAAAATTCTTTTTAAAATAAAATCATTTATTCATTTAAATAAATAATTAATAAAATAGAAAAAACAAAACTTTGAACCAAAAAAACAAATATCTCTAAAAAAATAGCAATAAAAAAAATAAAACTTCTATTCAAACCAAAATAAAAAATTATTATATAAACACCTTTTCTTAAAAAATGTCCTACTATAATATTTACTCTTAACCGAATAGTCAAACTGAAAGGTCGAGAAAATTCTCTAGCTAACTCAATAGGTAATATTAGTAAAGTCTGAAAAAATCTATCTCCAAACTTAGTAATATATTTTATAAAACCTTCTCTCTTAAAATAATTAATTATAGTTCTTAATCATCTAATTCTAGCAAAAATAAATGTAAAATAAATTAAACCTAAAAGAGCTAAACTATAACTAAAATAACCAACAAAAGCAAATATAAAAATAAAAAAAAAAATTAAAATTCTCATTAAACTTCTCAAAATCGTATAATTTAAATCTAAACCAAACAAATTCTCTAAATTTTTTTTACTAAAATTTTTTAAACCCAAAATTCTTTCTCTTTTTAAAAGAAATAAAAAAAATAAAACTGAAATAAAAACTAGAAAAATAATGTAAAAAATTAAAACGATTTATCTTTGAATTAAAAATTCAAAACTTTAAACTTAAGATAACATTTTAAATTGTAAAACTAAAAATAAAAAAAAAATATATAATTCTTAAAGGCAATAACTTAAACCAAAAAACATTTATTAAAAAATCATAACGAAATCGAGGAAAAGCCCTGCGAATTAATAAAAAAATTCTAAAAATTAAATAAACAATAAATAAATTACCTCTAAAAAATAAAAATCTAATTAAAACGCTGAACAAAAGTAACCTCCCATATTCAGCTAAAAATAATAAAGCAAAAGAAAAACTTCTATACTCAACATTAAATCCAGAAACTAATTCCCTCTCACCCTCAGAAAAATCAAAAGGAGCTCGATTTAATTCTACTAAAATCATTAAAATAAATAAAAAAATAAATAAATAATTAAAAAAATTTATAAAAATATTTAACTCAAAACTTTTTATTATTATAAACAAACCAATAAAAAAAAGACTAAAAATAATTTCAAAAGAAATTCTTTGACTAGTCGAACGAATAGCCCCTAAAAAAGCATATTTAGATTTCCTTATTAAACCACTCAATAAAGATGTATAAACTATTACTCCAACTAAACAAAAAAGAAAAATTAAAGAAAATTGTCAATTAATTAAATTAAAAAAAAATGGTAAAACAAACCACTCTAAATATATAATTAAAAATCTTAAAATAGGAATAAAAATAAAAAATATATCCGAACTATTTTTTGGTAAAATTAACTCTTTTTTTACCAATTTAAGACCGTCCAGTAAAGCTTGAAAAATACCAAAAAAAATAATTTTATTAGGACCTAAACGATTTTGTCTCAAACCTAAAATTTCACGTTCAAATAAAGTAATAAAAGCCACACCCAATAAAACTAAAATCACTAAAACTATTCTGCAAAAAAAAGAAATTAAAATTAAAAATTCAAATCTTCAGATTTACAATCTAATATTTTTTTTAAACTAAATTTTTAAATTACAAAGAACAACTTTTCAAAAAGTTTTCAAAACTTTTCCAATAATTTTTTCTAAATTCAAGTTCCCTTAAATTTACCTTACTACAACTTACTCTCCTTTGGACAATTGATGGATGGTTTGTACCTAGTTAAAAAGTTAAACTTCAAAAAATTTTAAAAATTTTTTTACTGCTAATTACATTTTATTAAAACCTTTAATATTTTAAACCACAAAATTTTTTACTGTAACTCAGAATTAAACTTTTTTATAAGCCGGGTATTTATTTATTTTTTTAAATACAATTTTATTTATAATTTTTAATAATTAAATAAATAAACATACACGTACATAAAAAAAAAGCTAATAAGGAGGACTCTCCAATTAAATTCCAAGTTCCACTAGTTATTTTAACTACTCCCAATATTTTTTCAGTTTAAATATTACTTTACTCCTGATTTTTTAAATTCTAATTTACATGGGTACTAATCCACTTTAATTTTTTAGTCTTATTAATTAAATAAAAAATTTTATATTTAAAATATTTTACCAATTTAAATTAAAAAAATAAATTTATAAATTTAATAACTCCCCATTTAAAGTTAAAGTTATTATTAGTATAGCCGATTATTCTGGAACTAAAATTATACAATACAAAAACTTGCCTGGTTTAATTTCTATTGACCAATCCATAAATTAAAATTAAATAATATCATTTAAACGCCAATTAAACCATAATCAAATTTTTAAGATTTTTTCCACTCTCACGAAAAAAGAGTATACTAATATTATAATAAAATCCCAAAATAAAACTTTTTCTCTACCAAAAGCCTTTACCATAAAAACTATAATTAATATCCCTAAAACACTTGAAATAACACTAAAATTTAAAAAATAGAAAAAGAAAAACTCTGTTAAATCAAATGATAAATTAAAAAAAATTAACATTATTAAAAACTCTATTACAATTAATAAAAAAATAAACCGTTGAAATTTAGTTAACAAACTTAAAAAAACTAACACATTAAAAATTAAAATTTTCGTAAACCTTTTAAAAAACTAATTATAAATCTTAAAAAATTAAAAAACCCTACTAAGATACCTAAAATTCAAACAAATAGAAAAAAATGAAAATTTAAAAATAAAAATCTTAAACCTAAAAATTTTAAAGAAAAAATAAAAATTATAAATATAAAAAAAATTAAAAATCTTATAACAATAAAATTAAAACTAAAACTTTTTAAATTTAAATTAGAGAGACTGGTGAAATAGACTAAAATAGCTAAAATACCCCTAACAAAAATTAAACAAATAAAATAAGAATACCAGATATGGCTATTTAAACTTAAAAAAATCAAATAAAAAATTAAAAATCTAATCAAAAACAAACAAGATTTCAAAGGATCAATATTTAAATACATTAAAACCGAGAATGTAATTATCAGAATAATCATTAACTTTAATAAAAAATTTTTTTACCTAACTATTGTAAATAGTTTATACTTCTTATAATAAAAACTTCAATATTGAAACTTAGTATTCCAATTACTATATTTTATTTAAACTAAATATTGAAATTAAAAATATAAAAATTAAGAAAAAATACCTTAAAAAAACAAAAAAATAAAAAAATACTATATTTAAATTTCTAAAATAAATAATTTTTTTTCCTATTAATCCTCTAACTAAAAGATAAAATCTAGCATAGAAACTAAAAAAAAAATAAAATCCCACGACTGTAAAAGAAATAATTAAAAACATAAAACCCCCGTAAATTCCTAGCAATTCCAGAAAAAAAGATAAACTAATGGGAACCGCCCTATTTCCTAAAATACAAAAAATAACTAAATATAAAAAAAACATTCTTGATAAAATCAAATTTTTAAAATAAAAAATAAAACGTGTATTTCTTATCTTATAAAACTCTCCAATAAAAAAAAATAATAAACTTGATACAAAACCGTGAGAAATTATTATCAAAAATGAAGAACTTTTAACAAAGTTATTTAAAACTAATAAAATAAAAAAAAGAAAATTTATATGTATAATTGACCTATAAGCCAACAAAGATTTAGAATCTCTTTGTAAAAAACAGTTAACCACCCCTGCTGTTATTCCAAAAAATCTAATTATGAATCAAACCAAAAGATTATTAAAATTTAAAATTATTAAAATTCGAAATAACGCTGAAGTCCCTAATTTCAATAATAACGCAGCTAACAAAATCCTAGCCCTTGTAGGAGCTTCAACATGAGCTTTAGGTAATCACAAATGAAAAAAATAAATAGGAAATTTAACTAAAAATAATAAACTAAAAAACAAAGTCAACTCTCAAGAAAAAAGTATAAATAAATAATTAAAAATTAAATCAATATTAACAAAAAAAAAAATTATTAATCAAGGTATTCTACAGAATATAGTATAAAAAATTAAATAATAACTTGAATTAATTTTTTCAATTTGACTTCCAAAAACTAAAATTATGACAATAATAGGAAATAAAGTTAACTCAAAAAAAATATATAACCATAAAAAATTAAAACTAAAAAAAATATAAAACTAAAAAAATTAAAGTATTTATAATTTTCTTCATATTTTCATTATTTTCCCTTCAATTTAAAAAAATTAAAAGTAAAAAACATAAAAAAAAGAGAGAAAACCATAAATTCCTGTCAAATTTTAAAAAAAAACCTAATCAAGAAAAATTATTTAGAATAAAAAAAAAAATTAAACCTATCATTAGTAAAAACTCATAAGAAAACCCCAAAAATATTGCAGTTATTAAAAATAAAACCAAAATTACTATTTAAACCTTTTAATTACAAATTAAAAATTCTTCTTAAAATATCATAGTATTTTTATAAGATTAAAATCTTTAGTTTGCAAAACTAAAATATTTTTTATAATATAATCTTTAAAAAATAAAAAAAAAAATAAAAACTAAAAATATTAAAAAAGAAAAATTTCTAAACTTTAAATAATTTAAAAACAGAATATTAAAACTTAAAACCTTATTTATTATATTTAAATTAAAAAAAAACAAATTTAAATCTAAAAATTGAAAATTAACTTTCTTTATAGAATAAAAACTCAATATTTTAGGTAAAAAATCTACGAGAAAGCTAAACTTTACTAATAAAGAAAAAAACATCAAAATCATCTGTAGAATAAAGAAAAATAAAAAAATATAAATCATAGGTACTAAAATATCAATTAGTAAAAATAAAACAGAAATAAAAAAAAAATTCTTTCTCAAAAACCAAATAAAGAAAAAAGAAAATAAAAATAATATTAAACACAATAAATTAAAAACTAAAGTGTTTTCAAATAAAAATAATCTCCTGTTAAAAATTTTTATTAAACCTTTAAATAAACGTAAAGAATAAAAATAAGTTAAATAAATTACCCCAATAATTCTAATTAGAAATAAAACAAAAAAATTTTGTCTTATAAGTATTTCTAAAATTAAATCTTTTCTCACCAAACCCCTAGAAAAAAATAAACCTATTAATATAAATAAAGTTAAAAAAATTCTAAACTTTACAAATATTCTTAACTTATTCAAATTTTTATAAAACCGAGAATCCTGCCCACCAAAAGAATTATGAATCAAAAACCCCATTTGAATAAACAATAAACTTTTAAATAAAGCATGAGAAATTAAATGTAAAAAAACCAAAAAATTTAAACCGAATCCAATTATCATTATTATTAAACCTATTTGAGATAAAGTTCTTAAAGCAATAACTTTTTTTATATCAACCTCAAATAAAGCCCTTAAACTAGAAAAAAATATTGTTAATAAACCAAAAAAAAACATAAATCTTAGTAAATCATCTAATTTTAATAAAAATTTAAATTTTATTAACAAAATTAAACCAGCTGTCACCAAAGTTCTTCTATGAACCAAAGACCTGATAGGAGTTGGAGCTCTTATTGCCTTAGGTAATCAACCTCTAAAAGGAAAAATAGCTCTTTTGGTGAAACTTCCTAAAATCAGAAAAACTAAACTAAAAAAAAATAAATTTCTTATATTACTAGAACTTCCCTTTAATATTAAAAAAATAAAACAAACAAACAAAAAAAAATCCCCCAATCGATTAGTTAGAACAGTATTTAAAGCCCCTCTATTTCTATCTCAATTATTATAAAAAAGAACAAGAAAAAATCTTGAAATTCCTAGTAAATCCCAACTTAACAAGATTATAAAAGTATTGAAAGAAAAACTTAAAATAATTATTCTTAAAATAAAGATCAACAGTAAAAACAAATAATAACTTAATTTAGTATCATTATTTATGTAGTACATATTAAAACCTATAATAGTAAAAACAATTAATATTAAAACAAATAAAAAAATCTTTTCTAAATTTCTATTTACAATTCTAAATCTAAAAAATTTTCAAAATAAAACTTGGTAACCTAAATTAAAAAAAAATAACAATAAAATTAAAGCTCTTAAAAATATTATTTTCACCCCCAAATAAAAATTTTTTATAAACTAATCAAACTAGTTTACCCATTATTCACTCTAAGTACAATCCTAAAAAAACAAAAACAATTAAAAATAAAAAAATCAAATTTATTATTCTATTTCTTATTAAAATACCTAATAATATTACAACTTCTAAATCAAATAAAACAAAAAGAATAACAATAATAAAAAAATGAATAGAAAATGATAACTGAACTTTAAAAATTCTTCTAAACCCCCTTTCAAAAATTCTAACTTTATTTAAATTAAAAATCTTTGAACTCAAAAAAAAATTTAAAAAAAATAAAATTAGACTTAAAATAATTACAAATAAGACAACAAAAATTAAAATAAAAATTTTAGTAGAAGCAAAGCATTTAAAGAATATGAATCTTTCGGATTTTTTATCCTATTCTACTAATTTAAAATTTCCTTCTTATTCCTTTCGTACTAAAGAAAATAAAAACAAATTAACTAGATAAACCATTCTACCTTACAGTGAATTAAACTAATATCACGTATTTTTAAATAGAGGAACAATCTAAATATTTTTTACCTCTTCTTAAAAATTTTTAATAATACAACATCGATGTAAAACTTTTTTAATTATAACTACTAATTTAAATTTGATTTTCTGTTAACTCTGGAGTAATTTTTAAAATTATTTATAGTCTCTCAAAATAAAAATTTTATTACCCTAATAAAACTTCTAATCTAATTAGAAAACAAATTTCCAAAGACTTTTCTTAGTCTAATTTTATTTATTAATTTTTAAATAAATTTTAAATTCAAAAATAAAAAATTTAAAACATTTAAAAAACCTACATTCATACTAGAAATCAATAAAAAAACAATTTATTATGCTACCTTCATGATCTCACGCTAAATCTGCTATTTAGTTACAATCCATTGAGCAGTAGTTAAGATTTTCTTAATCCCTAAGTCTTTAAAAAACATTTTTCAAAAATTTTTAGTTTAAAATTTAAATTTTAAAATTTTAAAATTTTATTACTTTACTAATGTCAATATTTTAAAATTTATAAAATTTTATAAATCTATTCTTTTATTCCCTTTTCTAAATAATTTTGTAAAAAACAATATTAAAATAATATAAATAATTTTTATTTTTAATTTATTTTAAAAAATTAATTTTCTAAATTTATCTTATAAAACTAATATAAAAAAAATCGTTATTTCAATTCAAAATCTAATTTATTATTTATTTCAATTAAATAAATAATTAAACTTTTATTTTATTTTTAATTTTTTATAAATATAAAATTTTTATTAACTAAAATGCAATTCTTAAATTTAAATAAAAAAATTATAGCCAACAAATCTTTTATACCACAAATAAAAATTTTTAATTAAAATACAAGGCTTAATTTAATAACTAAGAATTCAATTCTTAAATAAATCAAACAAAACTACCTCTAAAACAATTGGTATAAATCTATGGTTAGCCCCACAAATCTCACTACATTGTCCATAAAACAAGCCCATAATACTAAAATTATAATTCAAAATACTAAGAATTCCTCTTATAGCATCTAACTTAACACTTAAACTATTTAAAGCTCAAGCATGAATTACATCAGATCTTGTAATACAAAAACGTAAATTTACATTCAAAGGTAAAACACAACGATTGTCAACCTCTAAAGAACGTAAGTCTCCTATTTCTAATAAATCCAAAGATTTTATATAAGAATCAAAAGAAACATCTAAATTTCTATATTCATAACTCCAAAATCATTGATTTCCAGTAACTTTAATTCTTAAATCTCTATTTAAATTTATTAAACCATAATAAAATAATAAACTTAATCTGGGAATCATTTGAAACAATAAAATTCCTACAGGAATTAAACTGCAAACCAATTCTCCTAATTGATATTCAATTTTTTTCATTTTATAGTAAAAATCCCTGTAAGACAAATAGTATATTCTCAG
>JNEY01001680.1:0-10416 GCA_020875895.1 Aphelenchus avenae
AGGGTCGTAGTAGGGTCCATTTGGATCGAGGTTGTAGAGGTACTTGGCCGTGTCTTCGCGAATGCGCAGGTTTCGGACGGTGATACGCGTTCGCGAGTCCATGTCGACCGACTGGGCCGGAGCTGCGTCGTCAGCATACATGTCCTCGTCGACGGGCGCCTCCTCCTCCACCGCCGCTGCCTCCTCTTCGGTGATCAGCCCACTTTTGAGCTACAAAAATGGCGTAAGAATGCCTATAAAAATGTACAACGAGCAAGCGAGCGTGTTTAAAAGTGGTAAGCTATTTTGGCAAACAAAAAGTGCCTGCTTCCACCTGACCACACTATGCCATGACTGGCGACTTCCTCACCTGTTCTGCCTTGATGAGCTTGCGGGTCTCCTCCATCTGCTCGTATTCCTTGACCACGTGCTTGTAGGTCCCCGGGTCGTAGCCGGCCCATCGGTCGCGTTTCGCGTCGAAGGTAAGTCCCAGTTCTGGCTAAACACAGACGTGTTAGTTAAGTTTCGTAAAATTGTTTTTCATTTTCGACAATTCTTACTTACCGCCTTAAAGTCATCGGCAGCAATGACTTCGTCCGTATGTACGGCGCCCACGGGTCGTGGACGTTCGAAGCAATCCTTCTTCGTATGGCCCATCGCACCGCAGTTCTCGCAGGCACCCCGGCGGTACTTGACAGCCACCCGACCGGTGGTCCCCTTCGGATACCATTCGTCCAGTGTGACTGTCTGCTTCTGACGCTCGGGATGAGGGCGTTGATGCTAAAAACAGATGTAGGCCGATTTAGAAGGCGTATAATATGCTAGCTTTTGGAAATTTTATACTTTTTATGCGAAGCTGGTTCTTCTTCCTCTCAACACTACGTACCTTAAGCGTCGGTCCTGCGGTGGGCACGTACCACGGGGTAGCGCCGATGAACTCGGGAATGTGCGGATTGATGTCCATGCCGGTCTCGATGTCCACCATCGCAGGCGCCGTACCAGCTTTCCGCTGCTCTTCCAGGTCCTTCATCTTGCGGTACTCGTCCTTCGTGCGTCGCTTGCCGTCACCATCGTCGATGTGGGCTCCCTGTTTGATGAGTGCCGACACCGGCACGTTTGCTGAGCCGGACATTTTTGGCTGGAATCATATCGGGTTAGTTAGTTCGCGTAGATCAACGAGGAAGGAAAGGAGCCGCGGGTATTTGCAGGTAAGGAGAATAGCGGTTCTCATTTCAGTACTGCCGCATACAACATTACAGTACAACATACATTTCAACACTGCCCGTAATGTTTTAGCCACTCGTTTTTGAGCGTAAACATGTTAACTGTCATCGAACAGAAAGAAAACTAGAGCAAAAATTGTGGCGGAAAGCCTTTCATAAATAAAAAGCGAGAAAGACTTTGCTACATGCGTTGAAACCGTTTTTATTTTACGCTGGACACTATCTGAGCACAAGGTAATAGTCTTTCTTCACAAGGACGGCTTTCTTGGCGCTCTTCCAAATTTCTTTCCACTTACCCTGCTATTTCCCCACTTCTGACTGTCTTGGCGTTCTGACTCACTGCACATCACCCATTCGAGGCGCCAATTTAAGAACCCAAGCCGTCTTTCTGCAAAAGGAATATCACTGCTCATCCACAAGTAGTTCGTAGTACTCCAAAAACGCACAGCCCCGGATAAGGGTAATTCTTAACCTAGCACACTAACACATAAAACCGCCCCTTTGCCCTTGCAACTACGGCCACCAGCACCCACCAAATATTTCACTTTCAGTATGCCCCAAGCCATTGGACGATTCCGTATTTTACTTCAGCGTCCTCAAAACTTATAGGACCGTTGCTTGCGTTCGTGATTTACAGGCTCGTGTATTCTACCATGCTCCGTCAAATACCAGGCTTAGAAGCAACGATGACGACCATGGAAGCGTGGCGAGAGGCCTTTAAGGAGATCAACGGACGGCCTCCCTCCAAGAAGGACATGGTTCTCGCGCCGAGTTCGCTGAGAAGTCAGGTGGAGCTTCGCAGGTCGCCGCGCAAGAAGCGCAAGTTCGACCTCATTCTCAAGCCGTCCACCTCCGAGGAGACCGAGTCGCCGAAGCGGCGGAAGGTACTTGCCCAAAAGAGAAACATTTTCAGTCAACATTTTAGAAGGAAGAGAAGCTCGAGGCCGGCGGCTCCGACTCACAAGCAGCTCTGTCCCTCCAACGACTGCCCAGCACCGACATGTTCCTCTCACCAACCAAGGACTGGAAGAACCTCGTCAGCGGTAACTCTCCGCTCGCGACGGTCAACAACCTGTTGCTGAGTCCATCACCGCGGAAGCCGGTCCGCGGCCGGTTGGTGAGCAGGAACATTCAGTTCCTTATCGCGAGTCCAGGTGAGTACTTGATCGCACGCATTGTAAAAACCTACTTTTGGTAGACAGTCTGAAGGATTTCCAGTAACGTAACGAACGTTTTTAGCGAAACCTTCCGAGGACGACGCAGAGGCCGAAGACAAGATGGAGCCGTTCGCGGACGAGAAGCCCGAAGGACTCGTCGAGAAGAAGCCACGCAAGAAGAGCGTCTTCCGCCGCAAGAACACAAGCGACAACTTCGTGCGCATCAATCTGCGCAAGAAGACCTACGCGCCGAAGTCGAAGAACAAGTTCAAGAAGAAGTGGCATAAGCACAAGTTCAACAAGTTCAAATAAGTGACTCAAGCGGACTTTCTTTGTGCATTCCATTGCGCTTGT
Organism: Aphelenchus avenae; assembly: GCA_020875895.1. NCBI lineage: Eukaryota > Metazoa > Nematoda > Chromadorea > Rhabditida > Aphelenchidae > Aphelenchus > Aphelenchus avenae. The sequence goes on from JNEY01001680.1 coordinate 2,714, forward strand.
GAAGCATTGCATTGCAGTAAAACTGGATCACCACTGAATTACGAATTCCGATCGTCTTGGTCTTTATTCAAATTTGGAAACGGTATGCGTGTGGCGAATTATTACGTAGAAAATCGGTGATGATCATCGTGATTTTGAGCGTATAAAGCATCGTGATCTTAGAGGGGTCGTCGTAGAAATCTCGGCAAAACTGTTTTCGGTTTTCGTGTCACTGTCGCCCTCCATGTTGACGAATCAGAAGTAGTGCGCGATAGCATTGGCGTTGCGCCGCAAGGAGCGCATGTACGCTCGAAATTGGTCGCTCTAAGTCACAGTTAAGTCTCAGGTTTAACACAGGCTTCAGAAAGTCATTTGACTTTAAAGACTTGTTGACGACCAGTGCGATTCTAACCTCATATATTGTGCGGTGAACAATGCGAAATGATGACAAAGTGATGCATTTTGCTTTATTATACTGGGTCCGTGCCGCCTCTAAGCGGGTATACAGACTGTCTATGAGCAGGGTGATGCCTTATGTACGTGGGGCATTAAAGTGTTGGCTGACACTGCACCAGCTCGTTAATGCACTGTCTTTTTTCTCTGCCTAACCTGCAAGATCTAGCAGTTCGAGGACCTCGTTTTTCTGGAAGAATTCGTGATACTTGCAAGCAGAGTGCAGATGACTAATCATTTCAGCATGCCATTAGTGCGAACTAAGGGCATTGTTTTCCAGAAAACTTGATACTGCCTCCAATACGCGGAAGAGTGAAATGGCTTCAAGCACAAGCACTAACTCCTCACACAGAGAGAGCTCCTCCGCATTTAACATACTACCGTTTCGAGAACAAAGGCTCTACGAAACAAAAGTCCCTACCTTAGAAGGACGTACGACCTTAACTCGGCAAACACCAAAGAACTTTGTGCTGTTCAATCATAGAGCATCGCGTCGGTGAAGAACATCCTGAACCTCGTACCTCCGGGAACGTGGAGTGCAACGACGTTGACGTTCCCGCCACGCGAGGGACAATGACGCACTGTCGCACGCATTCATGTAGCTTTCGTCCCTCGTCGACATAACACACGCTGTGCAGGAAGCAGTCATCAAATGAACGGAACAGTGATGTTTATGCAAATGCGCCGCTCTGACGCGATCATCGTCATCATAACTAGCGATCCAGCGATCCCTTCAGTTCGGCTTACGCCTGTGTTATTTTGGGTACTTGCAGATGGTTTCGTTTATGTGAGAACATGCTTAGAGGATTTTGATGGTTATATTGTGCCGCCGACTTTAGCTCCACCTTTAGATTCAAGGGTGCCCTGCGAACGCGTCTAGAAATGAAGTTCGAATTCATGCGAGACCGCTACAGATACGTCGTGCTAGTCGTTGGCTTCCTTTGTCTTTCTTCTATTTCCGGCAACATGCTAGTGTACACTTACACCACGATCTGCGAGGACCCGCATAGGGTACGTCGAATAAGAGTTCCATAGAGTTTCGGCTGTCCGTCTATTTGCTGGGGTCGGAAGTAGGTAGCCAAGGGTCTCAAAAGAGCCAAGAAACGTAGGTAGCTACGTTTTGAGCAATAAGGGACTGGGGAATGTTCTTGTGGAGATGCGAAGCCATGCTTCAAGTGAACCAGATTTTAGGATGAACATGGGATTACAGGACTTTCGACTCAGTTAAACCAAAAAATTTGCCCAGTCTTTCCACAAGCTCCAACCATGTCGACAAGTCATAGTTACTTTTCCCTGATTTAGGATGGCCGCGATACGCAGCTCTTCGTCTTAGCTTCCGGCGCAATCCTCGGTGTGTTTCCGTTTAACGTTCTCTACAACAAATATGGCGCCCGCTACGTTCTCTTGGGCGCAGGTATCGTGTCTGCTCTGGCTACTCTCTTTATGCCAGTAGCGCGCAAAGAAGGATTTTGGCTCTTCGTCGTTCTTCGCTTCGTTCAGGTGCGCTTGCCCGTTGATCTACTTTCCGTTACATTCTATCTTAGGGTGTCACTTATTCTGCCGACTTTGCCGCCACGGGAATTATTTGCTCCCAGTGGGCCTCCCTAAAGCAGCATGCGCTTTTTCTCTCGATGCTGACGTGCTTCTCTCCGCTGTCGAAGGCTATGGTCAATGGAATCGGTGCTCTGGTAAGTCATTTTCGTGTCAGCCAGGGAAAGAACTATGGGAGGAGCAAATACCACCTACCCCAAACCGTAAATCTCAGTCGTGACATTAATGCCGATAAAGTCGTAAGGCCACTGTGTTTAGCTGTCGCGATTAAAGGTCGACTGTGAGCTCGAGTACTACGCCTTCACGACGTTAGCGGTGCCGGTTTTTGTGCTATGGTTCTTTGTCTACGACGACCACCCTAAGCGTATACCGGCCGTTAGCGACCTGGAGTTGGAGAAGATCAATCGCGGGAAGACGGAGCAGCATATCAACCGAGTGTCGACGGTTCCGTACAAAGTAAGCACTAAGTGCTAACTGCGACAAACTACCTTTTAACGCCCAGTTTCTTAGGCCATTCTGTCGAATAAAGTCATTTGGATAGTATGGACCAATGCGGCGACGGACCTGCTGGCAGGCATTTTTGTGCAGCAGTACCTCCCGGTTTACCTCAACGAAGTTCTCGGCTACGACAAGGAGTCTTCCGGCTACATCGGCATCGTCGCAGCTATCCACATTCCCATCAAGATCGCGTTCGGATACGCGAACGACAAGATCGCGTAAGTAAATCGGAGGGGTACAACTGGAAGTATACCCTCAACGCTCATCCATTTCATCGCTGTCTCTAAAGGTGTCATGCAGGTCCGTTCCTGAACGCTATAAGATGATAGCGTGCAACTCGATCGCGGTCGGGCTCGTCGGCGTAGTATTCATCATCAACGGCATGCTGCCGGTTGAAGCGCCACGAATCCTTCGAGTGTTGCTCGTCTGCTCCGTCTACGCATGGCTAGCGACTGGCGGAGGCGGCTTCTACAAGTGCGCGTCTCTGACCTCGAGGTTCGCTACAGGCAATCGTACCGAATCGGTCGAGTTTCTTTGCAGACAATACGCACATTTTGTCATCGCAAACGTTCAAGTGTCCAAGGCCACCTCCATGGCAATCGTGCCGATCTTGCACAAGGTGCTCGTGCACGACAAGTCCTCAGTGGTGGAATGGAATCGGATGTTCGTCCTGATTGGCGTCTCATGCATAGTGGTAAGTTGTGTGTGCGCGGCACTGACCCGTAGGTCATTCACGTTTCTTGAGCCCACTGTCCCGCGTCACCCACGTCACTAATCCCAATTTAGGCCAATGCTTCGTTCTGCTGGATTGCCACGGACGAGCCACAAGATTTCACGAAAATCAGCGAAGAGTCAATGACACACCGAAGAAGCAAAATCTGCCCTGCGAGGACACAAAACGAGAAACAACTTGACTATCTATAGTGTGCTTCAAAAAGACTGAGTGTATCATTATCGCTTTCGCTGGCATGTCGCTATGTTTTCGTGGTTTCAGTGAAAGGTAGATCTGTACCCCTGAGGATCGCTAACCTACACTAGCCCACACGTTGGGATGATGGTTCTTGAAGCGAAGCATTCTGTAGACCTATCTTATCTTTCTGACCACCACCATGGGAGCATCAGTTCCTTTTTGACTGATAGACTGGCTGGTGACGGATAGAGTCCAAGCTGACTATTGACCTCCCGGTATAAGTTCAGCCTACACAAAGGTGATCAAAGAAGCATCCAAAGGCCAGATCAGTGGCCACACTTGAAAAGAGTAGTTAAATGGCATTTTATTCGTCTTCGACATGTTATTTGCACACGCAAACATGCAGGGTCAGGTACGCCGAAATCTATTCGTCCGACTCTTTTAAGCTGGCGTGTCCACGCCGAGCACGGATCATTTCGAGACTGTTGTCCGGGTGCAGCACAATTTGCAGGTCCAGATACCGATACGAGAGGTGCTGCGCAAAGGCGCGAAGGTCCTCGTCCTTAACGCGTGCTGGGGACACGACGATTTGGAGCGGCTGCGTGCGCATGGACGCGGTGCTTGCCTAAACGGAAATTGTGCCACGAATCCTATTATGGAACAGGCATCGAAGCAACTTCGGGCACCTTCAAAAAAAGAAATAGCTGTCACTGGACATCCAGCCGAACAGAGGTACGCACAACATCGAGCGCTTACCTCAACCAGACGTTTGAAGAGGTCCTTCGTGAAGCTGCCGTTGTAGAGAGACAACTCAAGTTTTGCGACTGGTCCCTCTTCTTCTTGACGGTTCTGGATATTTTGCTGCACGCAGAGCTCGACGATTGCATCGTCCGTCACGCAGAACCTCCCACCGTCCACTGGCACTTCTTTTGGGAAGGATGCGAAACGGACGCCGTTCGTGAAAAGTGCTCGAATGAGCTCGTCAGTAATTTGGCACGCGCGAAAGAGACTGTAGAGTAACAGCGAAGTCGGCGAGAAGTGCAGGAAGACTTTGTGGAGTTTGGTAGTCGCCAGTTCGGCGCAGCTGCCCCGAATGAGGCTGAGCGTATCAGCAACGACGGGCACCTGTAGGACGAGAGCCGCATGTTCTGGAGTGAAGATAAAAGCTAAAGAAAGGTTTGGCTTTAGCTTAAGCTCCTTTTGCATTAAAAACAGCGACAAACTTTGGCTCGCAGAGAATGCCCTTCTGCCTTGATCGGAGCGGGATTTAGCATCGCACGAAACCTTTTAGGATTTAAAAAGGGCCAGTCGTGTCCTTTGAGGTAACCTTCTGTAGAAGATTACATAGGAGTTCCTTGCGTTGGAACACTGTAATATCGGATCAGGTCATTTCACGACATTTTCCGGGTCAGATCCCGCACTGCAAAAACCACTAAGTACTTCACAATTTCGGGTGCAGTGCAAGGTTTATCGGCCCTGAATTGTTTTGTGTGAGTTTCCCTGGAATATGGGAGCTCGTTCCATGGCATCCCTACGCATGATTGTCGATAAACGCAAGTTCCATAAACTTACAACAAAGTTCCAAGTGCTCGATGTGAGAGCTGCGCAGCGCTTGCACAAATTCCAAGAAGACTTGCGCGCTGTCCTCGTGCGCATTCGAGATCTTTCGCTCCGGCCGGCGGTACGGGAAAATAACGTACTCGTACTCGTCCGTATCCTCGTTCGGTGCCTGGTAGCTCGCACCGTCGAGCTGCCGCAGGCATACGTCCGACATGCTCTCCATGATCAGTTGCAGAAAGCGACGACTGATGAACTGGACGTCGTCGAGTGCCAGCGGTCCAGAGGTATCAGGACGTCTCGGAGAACTTCGCGCGGCAAGGATGACATTGTGGGCCGTGTTGATTGTGAGTAGCTGAAACACGAGGTTTAGTTAAAGGCTTTAAAGAACCGTAACGCGAAAAAGACATTAGAATGACCGCCAAGATGGATTAACAAGTTCACATTTAACAGCCTGCGGCGAGCCATATCGCGCAGGTAAACGTTCAGTTTGGCACCAGTCACGGTGTGAACTGCATTTGCCAAAAATGTCTGGGTCGTTTGTCAACGAGGCCACCGTAGGTGCAATTTGAACCAACGGACACCAGGCGTCTCAACACAGTGTTCTGTTCAAGTGACGCAGGTCAGTGGTTTGACCAACTAAAGTGCGAAGTTGCGCTCAAATTCCTGGTTAACCTATTTGAGGCAATCGTTTAAAAGTGCACTGGAACAAGCGATTTTGCTGCAGCCATCATTCCTCGCTTGACTGCACATTGACCGGTGTTGAGTCGTTAAGACAATCGCGAGGGCTAGTACGCGGTTAAGTCCCCGATTACGTACCTGAAAAAAGGCTGACCCAATCCGCGTTCAGTACCAGAACGTTCACTGTAATCGAGGTAGTTTGCTGCGTGGTCCACTTGATGAGAGACCATGAGGCTCTTTTGAGAACAAGATTGGCGCTTTCGACGACGTGTGAATGATCCGTCGTGCACTGCGGCAAGGTTTGCCACGCATTATGGCGTGCATTTGCGCCTCGTAGGGATGTCTTATTCAGCGTCATCTTTTCCAGCTCCCTTGCGAAACTGCGCCGCAAGCGTGCGCGCACGCCCTCCGCTGCCCTCCACTAGGACAACAATAAACAACAAGTTCCGGCTGGCCGACAGCCGTCGCCCGGGGACAAACAAGAGGCGAGGGAAATGCTTCCACCTACTGCGCGTCATTGGCTGCACACGCGTCGCTGCGACAACCAACTGAACGCTTAGTCACGCATTTTCGCAAACTTTTTGATGCGTCGCGTTAGGTGAATTTCGCGAAATTATATTGACTTCATGTCTTCAAAATCCGAAAAATACTGAACTTATTTGTCGCTAATTTCAGCATGGAATTCGACAGCAGTAAAGCAGAGAGCTGGGAGCCAAAAGCGGCACTCATTCAGCAGTACTACTACTCCAACTTTGGTGACCGAACGTTCGATCGCTATACGGAGGATGAGTACGACTTCTTGAAGACGAAAATTGCCTTCGTCATGTACGGAATGCCGGGTAAGCTAACGTTGCTCACCAACAATTCGCTGGCTCTCTATAACCTCTTGTATTGCCGGTGGAGGAGCTCATGTCAGCAGTTACTTTGCCTGCAAAACTACTGTGCTTTATTTGATTTTCGGATAGACTGAAAATTAACCGTTCTTGGCTTTTCAGTGAACTGTGACGCAGCCGGCAAGCTCTCCTCGGACCACCCGGACAGGCTTCCGAAGAACGTGGACGACGGCGACAGTTCGGCCACCATGCTGCGGATCTACGACTGCTACACGAAGGAGCAGCGGAAGCGGGTGCAGGCGATCTTCGACCAGATTATGAAGCTTCAGCAGCGAAGGAAGGAGGCGGTGGACGGCAAGACCGAGTGGTACGACTCGGAGAACTTGGACGAGTGCGATATCGCATTCATCTTCGTGGTAAGTCATGTTCATGGCACGCGTACAAAGTACGTAAAGCGCATGCACATAGGGCTAGAGAGCCATAATCTAATGACGAAACACATTGGCTAAGCTCAGACGGCCTTGAAAAATGAATATTCAGGTGTATCATGTCGAGCAGACCTCCGAATCGGCCATTTTCCCTGTTTTCCGCGTCCTTCGGCACAAGGCAGACCCCGTGGACGAAGCTTGGTTTGTGGATCACAAGCAGCGGGTGTACGAAAACTGGCAGGGTTTGCTCGACAACAACCAGATTCCCGCGGGACGTATCTGCTATCCTCGACATGGCTACTACTCGTCGTTGGAGATGGGCTACTCCAAGTTCGACATCAACGCGACGGTAGTCGTCGACTACTGTGAAACGCCAGCGGCTAGGTTAGCTAAGTTCAACTTCGCTAGGTTAGCTAACTAAAGCATCGGCAAATGTTGGCCCTTTCCGCCTAAGACTTTTGTACTCAATATGTTTAACGATCTTCGCGGATTTAGGCTGCCAAGCAAAGTCCTCGAGAAGACCGACACCGTCTCCACAGTCACGCTCGTCGGTGCCCTTGTGGTCGGCGCTGCCGGTGCACTTGGCGTCACTGTGGCTGCTCCGCTAGCGCTTGGAGCCGCTGTGGCCGGCGGTGCTGCATCGCTCTACTCCGGAGCGCGATCCGCTGCGACGCTAATCGACCGAAAGCGACATGAGCAGACCATCGGTATCAAAGACTCGGAGGCGAGAAGCGCCATTATCTCCGTAGCGGGCGCGACGATCGGCATTGCGGCCATCGCGGCAACTGCAGCGCTGCAGCAAGCAGTCCAGCT
>JNEY01001682.1:0-10397 GCA_020875895.1 Aphelenchus avenae
AAATGTCCTACGTCATGCCGTGAAACACCTGCCAGGTAACGCGTCGTATAGACGTGCACTTGGAGGAATGTCTTCTGCCCTGACGTACGGAGAGTATGGGGACGAACAAGGCATCAACGACTGATGGAATGATTTTGTTGGCGGATAGGATGACGTTAACCGGACTAAACTAATGCGGAAATGTGTTTGAAAGCTGACGCCTTCTTTCTTCTTTCTTAGGAGAACAACGGGCACTGGTGCCCCATTTATGTCTTGGAGACATGAAACTTCGGACAGACTAACGTAGGCAGTTAGTGCTTCTCGTTTGCCTTCCGCGCCAATGCTGTTGTTGTCATCGAATAAAAAACCGCAAACATGACTAGCGCTCTGCAGCACTATCAACAGCTGCGATATGTGAGCGTTCCGCGGGGTAGTATCTCACACAAAATAGCGTGCAACGTCTACTACAGGAACAAGGAGGACTTACGGTATACGGGTATCGGCAGGAAGAATGAACGATAATGTTTCTTTTCAGCTTGTTGGGTGGCCCACAAATAAGAAAGAAATAAGAAAATAAGGAAACAATTATTTTTAAGGCCTGCGAGGGCTCAGTTGCGTGCACCGACATCAACTACCTACTTGGAATACTGTATAGCACAGAGAGCTTCTTCATGAAAGAAGGAAGGAATGTCAAAGAAGGCATGTCACACGTCCTGCTGTCCTTCATTTGCCGCGGTCACGTTCGAGCGCATGCTTGTTTGCCACCGTAAATTTCGCAACGTTCGGCCACTTATTCCGCCCAAAAGCGAATGGGTCGCATTCAAGTGCCTGACTCATCGCTTCTTTTGTGTCACTTGAGCAGAGGCGAAACGGAAGTGAACAATTGGCCGTCAAGATTACCGCGTGGCCCTCTCGAGCGGCGAAAAAAGTTCAATAGGCGCCTTGACGCGTGGCAGTTACCACACTCACGACGCTTTGCGCCTCCTCAGATTTCGCAAGTTTCCGAAGACGACCAAATTGTGACCAGCAGAACTTCGGCGAACACGACGCTTTCAAGTTCTCGGTGAGAAGCGAAGCTCTGCATTCTTCCTCGGCGAAACATACGTTCCATCGCCGTAAGTCACCGTTCTTCTCGTAGACCGATGATTTTAAAGAATGGAACGCTGACTGACAATGACTGACTTCCTTCGTCGTCGCTAGTCATCCATTGTAAACATAAAATACATACCTGCCTCTCCGACTCTGTTCTTCGAGCGATTTTTCTTTGCAATTTTTGCGTACCGATTTCATAGTCAATGCTTTGTGCGCCTAGTTGGATCCGCATGTTCCGTCCCTTCAGTCCGTCCTATACCTTATAACCAAATCCCGGCTAGGCCGACAAAGCGTTGTAGGGTAAATATGACCCTGCAATCGCACCGGCCCGTTCGTATAAGTACACCGCTCACGCCGACCATCATACTGGTGTTTTGGATCTGCTGCTCTTTAGTTCCTACGCAAGTTATCCGCAACATGCAGTACAATTGTTACTCTTCTTTGATGGAACGTCAAAGAGCTACCCACTTTCGCCGGGTTTTGCCGTCTTGTTCGTGCTGCACGACAGATTTGCCTATGCTTCGACCCTTTTGTAACCTCTCTTTTAGGGTGTGAGCAAGCTCCAGCGGCTAGACGCGACTAATTTCACCACGATGATCCGCTCATTTGCTTCGTCTTTCGTCCTTATGCTGACCGTCCTTTCAGTTGCACATGCGAGTAAGTCTACAGTTATGCCCTGTCAAAAAGTCGTATGCTACCCTTTATGAGTCAAACTCGAGCCGAAAAATGTCACGTGACTTAGGAGGTGAGGTCGCGTCTTCCTTACACCCTCCGAAATCATATGCGTTCTTGAAGTCCTGCATTTCAGAGCGTCCTTGCAACCGAAGCTGCAACGCCCCAGAATGTATGTGCGTTCGGAGGAATCCGGTGGAGCTCTCCGAATGCATCTGTGCGGGTGAGAAGGGCCTCGGCGAGGAGTGTGTGGACGACCTGCAGTGCAGCGACGGCAACAAGTGCGTCGACGCGGTATGCACCGAGGTTCCACGAGGACCGCCGCAGAAGCATCGTTGGTTCTACGAAGAGACTCAATAAAAACATTAACGACTTGGACGCTGCTTACCGGTTCTTGTTGCCCAATTATCTGTGATACCAACTTCTTGTACTTTGTGTTTGACTTCTGTTATTACGCAACATTAAAGTTCATAGCGTACAGTGTTTGGCTTATTTTAGCCCTCTCACTAAGTGTGATCCCCCATATCAGCGTCAGAGTTAATATGGGACCCTCAAGTATAAGGCAAATTGAATAGACCACTACAAAGCAAGCATTGTTTAGGGGAGAGGGGGGGGGGGCTCTCACCGTTCTATTCACTAGCAGTGGAAGTACTCCCACATATCCTACCAACTAATCAGAAGTTGTATGCCTCTTCGTTTTGTACGTTTTTTACACCCTTACCGGTACGTCAGAAAATGCGATGAGATTCGCTGGCACCTTACGTCATGATATTTGTGCAGACAATTATCATGTATTCAGTGTTTATTTACTTAAACTCAGTTGTCATCATCGATAAATGCTAGCGCCGTGGTTAACTGGTGGAAGCGAGGCATACGGAACGGACAAAAGCTGAGAGTAATGGAACGTTAGACAGTTGCAGGTAGATGAAGGGGAGCGAGCTGGCGTAGAGAACATAGGCCTTCCGTGGCATTCTAATGCAGAAAAAGAGTGTATAATGCGGTAAGGTAACGGTAGGTGCTTGAAGAGAAGGAACATAAAAAGGGTTGAAGACAGCATACTTATGGTTGAAGAACTGGGTCGCATTTGCAAAATTTGGAGAACATTGTTATCAAAAATGAGGGCGATAGTGATCCGGAAATAGGCAGGTTGCGTAGCGCTGATTCGTCCACGAAGCACGGGCGTCTACTCGGCCTTCACTTCCTCGTGCGTGGTGGTCGTCGTGGTCACCACCGTGGTCGTACCGGCCGGCGCGGCGGGAGCGCCGCTCGTCGACGGCGCAGCAGTGCCCGCTGCTTCGGCAGCCGCCGGACCGACGGTCGGCTTGTCGGTCGCGTTCATGACGAGGTTGTGCGTGAGCGTGTCCCAGTCCGGCCAGTACTCGTCCTTGACGCGCTTCATGAACGTCACGAGGTTGGGCGTGTTCTGCTCGATGAACGGCTTCACGTTCTTGCTGTTGAGAGGCGTGTCGTAGATGGACACGAGAGCGCCGAAGAGCGTAGCGTCGATCTACAATAAGTGGTAACTGCATTGTTTCACAAATTATTGTGGAATTAGACGTATGCCCTACGAAAAGGTGAACGTTAGCTGCACGGCCTTGAAGACGGCAGCTAACGTTATCTGTCTCTAAACATCAAAATCTGTTTCTGACAGCTCTATTAAGATTTTAAGCCATCAGTGTTCGAAGAATACGTCGAGACGCGGCTTGAATGAAAGACACTTACAGTGGTCGGCTTATCGCCGAAAACGTAGGCCTTGTCACCGAGGAAGGTCGACAGAGCCAGCAAGTCCTTCTTGAAGATCTCGTCCACCTCGTCCGGCGTGTTACGGCCGATGCCCTGCGCCTGGAGAGCGCCCTTCATCTAAAACTTCAACTATAGAGAAACAATGTTAAATCAAGTTAGGGATTGCTCTTCCTTTACGACTAAAAACGTGCTAGAGGTTTAGGCCAGCCTAATTCACGGATCCAGACGTTGGTACCTACCTTCGACTGAAGACGCTTGATGACGACCTTCTCAAAGGCGAACTTCTTCAGTCCGCTCAAGTGTGCGATGAAACCCTTGTCAGTGGCGAACCACGACGGGTCACGGCTGCGGTCGTAGACCATTGCGCGAATGAGCGACTCCTCGATGAGCACGGTGAGGGCACGCTGCTCGGCACGTTCGCGACTGCTCAGATGACGGTCGATTCCCAGGTTGAAGATCTAAAGCAGCCAATGTTGACGGTACGCAGACGAACAAGGGCCTACCGAGACGAGGTTCTCGATGATGAAGCTGCTGTCCGCGAATTGGCGTCCGTTGAGCTCGATGAACGGGATCTGTCCCTTCGCAGAGCCCCACTTCAGCTCGTTGCTGACGTTCTAAATGAGGCAGTTGATGCAAGTTTACGCCAGAATGCATCATTTCGGACTCCAGTGGAACAGTTAGGCTTACCACGTAGTTGAGCTTGGTGAAGCGAATGAAGGTCTCGAGCTTGATGGCGAACGGCGACGTGCTGACGATGCATCCGCAGCGTGGAAACTGTACGAGGTTGATGACGTCCTGCTTCCAGTCGCGTACCAGCAGCCCATGCGTCGGCTTGAAGGCCATGTTTTCGGTGGCTGAAAGTCGAAGAGTAAGTTGAAGCTAATTGACTTTCAGTCTCTAACGAGCGCTTGCTCGCTAAGGCTATTACGACGGCGAAGAGGAACATCACGACCGCGAACACGCCGTAAAAACACGCTCGAAATGACCTTCTGAGCAAAAAAGATCGTGCTTAATGAGACGCAGATGTTAACCTACTAGCTCGAAGATAAACGCCTGGACCCACGGAAAAACAGGGTGCATCACCAGACGTTCGTATGCGGTTTTAGTCATTTCTGAAAGGGTTTCTAACGTTTAGACTACATAACTGTTTCGTACATGAGGTTCAAAGAGCCTTTTCCAGCATGTATTTGGTCCAGTTGTCGAAAATCGGACTAATGAGAATTCCCTTCGGAGTGCTCCAAATCACGCTGTGGCAATTTGACTGTTTAGCGACGTCCAAGCTACGGCTGGGCGATGGCTAGCAAGCAAGTAAAGCAAGGCTTTCTAAAGTCACAAAACCACTTAAACGGATTTTCGCATTGTAGCCGAACGGAAAGCCGAAAGGAAACAAACATGGACCTCGACCGCTAGGCCTATGTGAAGACGAATGTTTGAGTCAGCGTCCGCTGCTCGTGCGCCTGACACGCGGATTTGCTGCCGCTCCATGATGATTCGCAAGATCAGAAAAAAAGGAAACACTGAGTCACGCCACTTGTGGCCGTCAGCGGAACGGAAAAGAAAACATTCCGAACGCGCTACGTGTCCGTCCGAAACGGTCTTTTCACTCGAAGGGAAGCGAAGAACAGCGGAAGCAAATAAACATCGACCCCCTTAAGACCTTCGGCCCGGCGTTCGACGCTAAATGGATTAGTAACGAACAGCTGGAGGGGCACGGCAGCCGCGAGAACGGGAAGGCAGATGCCGTGTTATGACTAATAAGGGAAGGGCTTCTAGCAGGAAGGAAGCCCCTTGGAGGAGCTGCGCAGCAAGGCGTATCGCTCGGCTAATAGCCGGTTGGGATACGCCGAAGCAGTGAACTTTTGCGAAATGCCACTAGCTTGGGATGGCTTCAGAGGACAGGACGCTGGTGAGAGAGCTGGACCTTTACTGGAGGGATGTGCACGTCGCATCAAAACGTGGGCATTTTACAAGGCTGAATTCCCCTGTGCCGATCTGGTCCTCATGCCAGACAAACCTGCGTACAAGTATGCCATCGAGACATGGCTATAATTACAGGCTTTGCTCTCATGCTGAACACGAACGAACCTATCAAACAGCCTTGGAAAAGCCTGAAAAATCCGATCTGCGTTTCGGACAGTACAAGAATCTGTTTAGGGTCACAAAGAAAGGCGTTGACCCAGAAAAACAAGACGCAAAGAGCGCTAGAAACGGTACGTTATCGTTGATTCATCATGAAAATGGGGAAGGAATTTGGTCCTCAAAATTCCGATATTTTTCTGCAACATGTATCGTGACGCAGGCCGGACTCTTAGGGAGCAGGCAGCGCCAAAAAGGAAATAATGCCAAGATTTGGAATCAGTGATTTTGAGAAAAGTGGTACTCTGAAGACTTGAAGATGTACTCGTCAAGCCGAACAGATTTAGCGTACGCGAACGTGTGGACACCGAAACCTCGCGCAGTGAGTGACGCGGTACGCGATACGAAATGCGATCCCACGCCCGCACTACTTGGCGTCGCACCTTTCGACAGCGGTGGCGCGATGATGAGGGGATGAGCGGCGGACGCCTCGTTCAATGAGGTGGCTGCCGCCGCAAATCTCGGTGGAATTAACGGGTCACCCGTGCACTGGCCGTGCGGTGGGAAAGGTGAGTAAACAATACGGAAATCGTAGCGCTCTGCAGCGGCGGCGGGTAAAGGGCGGGAACGTCGCGGCGGGAAGGAGACTGCACTACGCTTCGATCAGAGGACACCAAATTTCAGAGAATGACCGACCCGTGGCTACGCAAAGAATTCAGACGCTTCGTGGTTTTGTGCAGTCTGTGGGGAATTACGTACTGGAATTGCGAGTGCTTATGCAACATGTGTAAATTGTTCACATGGTGGGAACGTAGAGATCTGAAGTGTCTACCGACTCGTGTAGTTTCTGTCGCAATAGAGGCCTTGCATTTACAAAAGATTGGGATCGCAATTTTGGGCATAGTGTACAGACAACATGTGGTAGAGTGCAGCGTCAGCGTACCTGCGAGGTACACAAAAAAGCCTAACTGAGGACTGGTTAACGACTCTGGTGAGCTTGCCACAAGGTGATTGCCACGTAAGATAAAACTCATTTTTGTTTTTTTAAATTCTCTGAAGAACTCATGGTAAGCCCTCTTAACAAATGGCCACTAGACATAGTTAGTGAGGTATAGCGGCGGACACCTCGCGCGACCACTAAGCCGTCATGACAAGCACGTCAATGTGATTGCTCTAAGTCGATAATCGATGCTCTGAGGGCAGAGAACAGAGCGGCGTCAGCAGTGAATCCAACGTGGAAGCAAAGCGGTTAAGTCACCGATATCTGAATGGGTGCCGAAACGTGCATAAAAACTTGTCAACAACAGTTGACAAAAAGAACGTCGTAAAATCAAGCCCTAGCCTTGGATCTGAACTGTTCATCGCGAAGCCCGCAAAGCGTGCGTTGCTATTCACATGCATGCGCGCGAAACGTTGACGCTGTGCGCGGAAGCAGAAAAACGAGTTTCACGTGGTGCGGCTGAGTGCGCAATAAATCGGCCCAGAGTGTTTTCGGTAATGTGTGCGACGCGCGGTTGCGCGCGCAAATGCGGCTTGTTTACGTTTCTCAGCGCTGCGCTCAGTTGGCTTTTGGCGCTGGCGCTGAATCACGCGCGCTAAGCGTTAAAAGTGGAAGTGTTGGAGCGAAAGTAATTGCAAATGAAGGCATTTAGGGGTAGAAACGTGACGGAGAGAAAGACTGACGGAAGAACTGCACTTCCAACTTCGAAAATGGGAGGATAAAGTGACGGAAGATAGGAAGGCAAAATAAGAAATCACCTGTCGATGTAAGCACAACAGTAGGCTCTTGTTAGTGACCGGTTGTTATGTTCACAGCACAGTTCTGCGTACTGATAAGTAAAGGTCGATGAACGTTGAATGAGCGACCTCTAGAAAACGGAATGCTGAAGAAATGGGCTATGAATCGAATAACAATCGTCGTTGCACTAGGCCACTAACGCGAAATAGAAGCATTCCTTAAAGCAGCCATGCTAACCTGACATGCAAGCGATTCTAAGAGCGCAAGACCTCGGAATAAGAGCCCGCGCTGGATAGGGCGCGGAAGTTCAAAATTTTTTTTCACCCCTGAAAATCGGATTTATTTGATCTTGCGATGAGAAGAACCGATTTCTGTGCGAACTAGACCCGGAAAAATTCGATTTTATAATTACGCCAACAGCTGGAGACAAAAAGAACTTGCGTCAGCAGAACAAAAACCAAAAGCAACAAAAAAAAACAAATCTAACGTGTATAACTCAAACACGCTAACAAGCCACCGCAACTCAATGTTCTACCGACGTACCGCTTCGGCACACTTACACAGACAGCTCGGATTCGCGACGAGACGAGCGCTACTTTTAAAGCGCGCGCTATACAATTAGTCGCCTCATGAAAGGTTGCACGGAACAAATCACGTTTGTTGACATCAATCTCGCACGCGAACGAAAGCGTGAGGAGGACAGGACAGCCGCTGGAGGCCACGGGGCAACCAGCCCGCGGACGGCGACGGATAGGACCTGTTGCGGCTGGCAGCTGCGACAGAAACGCACACACACACGCGCACGACATACAGCGCACACTATTCACCCGGACGGTGGCGGAGACAGGACGATTTTTCCCACTGTCATTGATTGCGCTTTTTGACGCCCGAGTTTCCTTGTCCTTCGTAATCGGCAACGATACTGCCAATTATAATGTTAAACGAGCCAAATGATCTATTCATAGTTAGCACTAGACTGCATCCATTTTGGACCGGCCCGTATGCCACTCTTTAATTGCTAGTCGGCTAAGAAGAGTTGCGATTAAGCTTTGTCTCAGGTAGCCTTGTTTCCTCTTTAGCTATGGACCTCCGTCAGGACCTGCGCAACCCGGTGTGGGACTACTTCACCGTGTTTGAGAACGGCACCTACACTTGCAAGCGATGCGACACTAAGAGCTTCAACGCGCCGCCGAATACGACTAACGCGAAGCGGCATCTAGAGCGATTTCACAAAGAGGCCTACGCGGAGCTCTTGCCGAGGCTCAACGCCGAAAAGAGCCCGATAGCGAAGGAGAAAGCGGCAGGAATCTCAGGGACCCGGCGTCGAAGCACCAGTTCCGTGGTACGCACGAGCAGCCCAGCAAGCCTGACGCCGGCGGAAACACTGGCGCTGGAGATATTCGCCAAATACCAGGAGAGCAAGCGCAGCAACGAGGCGATTGAAGGCGCCCATGAAGACGGGTGAGTATTCTACCGACGTGTTGCCCCTAGCGAGAAACTAGAAGTCCAGTAAACATTTTTGGCGGTAATTACAGGAAGAAACGAATTAAACGACCAAGGATGTTCGAAGTAACATGGAGAAGATAAGAGGGCTGGGCATAATTTTTTCCGGATACCGACACTACAAAAATCGCCGGGACCCACCATAGAGAACTAGGGCTTCCACAAGGAATGGTCAGCGCTAGAAAGTGCATAGCTATGGGCTTAATGTCGGCTTTGGTGGGCTCTAGTGGCGGAAAAACGCAACGAAACTTTAGAGTCAAAGCAAACATTTGCGTTCGGAGTGTCTGCTTACTTCTCTTCTCTAGGTGCTTCTAGTAGCTCACAACTCGAAAATTCTACTGGTGAAAAACTAATCCTCGCGGCTTCATGACAAAATGGGCGAAGGTCGGGGTATTTGTAGACGCAAGCATACGACGTGCGGAAAATGTGAATGAAACGGCTGACGGTATACTTAGCGCTAACCAATTTTGTTGGATGGGGCTGACAGTTTCGTACAACCATGTGTAAGCAATCTGGCGTAAGTCATATTGCTGAGCGAACGACGACCACCGGCCACAAGGAATACGGGCGCTAATGAATGCTAGCGCGCTGAGGATGCGCTCGCGCTAATTGGAACAATGTGTTCGACGCTATGGGCCGGCGGAAATTCCATTAATCGTACCATCCTTGGCGATGCGATTGAATAATTTGGCATTAGCGCGCGACAAATGGGGTACGGCGGGAAGTGGGAATGTACGGGCGCGTGGCTCGCCGGGAAAGCGTGTAAAGGCGGAATGGACGGTTCGGAAATGCAATGTCACTTTTACGAAAGGAAGCCCCACTTTCGGCGGTACACCGGACATCTGATGACGGCCGAAAAGGATTCGGAATCCCCCTTCTCCCGATTTTTATGTTTTTTTGCCTTAGGACCCAAAAAAACACGAAAACTCCTTCGTTACGGCTTGGGCTTACGAATAGAGAATAGAAGAGAGAAATAGGACTAAGAATAGAAAAAGGGGCTTAGTGATCCCACAAGCATGAACGCTTAGGCATAGACTTAAACTGTTCATGAGAGCTTAGGCTTAAGCTTAGGGATAGGAAATAGAGATTTTCGAAGGTTGGGTGGGATCGGTTCCGGAATCCGTAAACTATGCGGGGACGGATGGAAGATTTCGAATTCTTACCGACGGGCGATCTGCCGCGATATAATGGTTGTTGGAATGAGTGGCGGAATAAATGCGGTGGTGGCTACGGCTGTCGGTGATGTGGCCGCAATTTCCGATCGGAACGCGCCGCGTAATGACCCTGCGCCTCAGCGGACGGGAGGAAGGGGCGTTCGCCAGCCACAAGTGCGGCGAGAAAGTGTTCGCGTGTGCTCTCGGCGGACCGAACGGACGGAAGGGAGCAAAGTTTACACCAGCGATCCGTCCGAGGGACGGAGGGTCTCTGTTCGGGTCAGCGGTGCAGCCGCGAGAGTGTATACGTGTGTGGAATGTGGCCGCTTGAGCAGCGCCCACCGAATCGACTTGTGGCGTCGATAGGCGATTGGTGGTGGGTTATGTGGCTGTGATTCGAATGGATCGTCCATCGACAACGCTTCCTCTTCCTCGAGAAA
>JNEY01001683.1:0-10357 GCA_020875895.1 Aphelenchus avenae
CCACCCCTTGGGGGTATCGAAAAATAGAGACCGGCCGGCCGCACAATTAGGTGAAATACGGCACTCAGATGCGTTCTCTTTTACAACGAGCCCGTTGCTAGCGAATTACCCTGATTTTGCCTTAAGAGTAGTAGCAGGGCCGTATTTAGCGGGGGGGGGGGTCACTATAGCTGGGCACTTTTTTCTTGACAACCAGGACCAGAATCGAAACATGCGGCAGTTCATGGCTGCCAGCTTGAAAACAACGATTCAGGGAACGTGAAGCCTAATTTAAGATACACTTCGTTTCATGAAAAAGAAGTAATTACTCTAAGAACCAGTCGATTACCCTTGGAATTGCATGACTCTAAGCTGTAAAATCCATGAAATGTGGGGTTGACACGAGAGTACGTAGTCGGCACGTAGTTCGCGAGTTCACTGGTGGCTTACTTCATCTTAATGAACGAAGTCGGCCGCCCACGCCATTCATCAATTACAATAACCTGACGCTTAATTGCTTCCAATCATCGGTTTTGCGGCACACAATTTTACGTGCTGCCTAACACGCTGTACCTAGCACAAACGTCGCATACCAGCGTGACTAGTGCCGTTCTTCCATAAGTGCGTGTCACCCTCACTTGCTACAAATCCCACTGTCCATTCTTCCAGGCGCTCCATAGACGCAAATCGAACTTTATTTATCACAGTATCAATACCAAGGAATAACAGCAAACAGCGAATCATTTCCCATAGAAATTTAGGAAGGGTTCTGACGCGGAACTGAGCGCTTTCGGGCTAGCGTTCTGAGAATCTAACCAAGGAAACCTAAACCCGGAGAACGGCAAACAAACGAATCACAAATCACTGCATGAAATAGTTGTAAACTACGACACGAACACAACAGAAAACGACAAAAGAGTGATGAAAAACTGTAAAAGTAAAAAAAAATAAAACACGAATGCAGCTGCTCAAAACGACATCCATGGACCACTAGCTGCTTGGAAAATCAAGGTAGGCTGGCGATGGCAAGACTAACGAGACAAAGACGGAGGTTCTACCTCCATTAAGGACGGTTCCGGCGGTTACAGCAACCGCAGGTAAGCTACAGAAATGGAAAAGTACGAACTCTAACGCGGCTAGACACCGCTTGAAAGACGAGAATGAGCGGAAAATTGGACCGATTTTCGGCAAATCTCGGGAATATAGGACAAAAAACGTAGAAATTTCTTATCCTAAAGTGCGCTACGTCGACATTCCACCGTCCGACGAGATGTGCCCGCCGTCGGGCCCGTTCACGGCTTGTGCCAGCTGTGCTATGGCCGCCTCAGGCGCTGCGTTCGGCTGCCGGATGCCGAGAGCGGTCTCCTTGACGAGTGAGTTCAGCGTGAACAGGTTGAACATGTCGATGATCTCCAGCGACTGGTTCTTCTTCGCGGCCACTTTCTAAAGGTGTTGGAGTTAGCGATTGTGAGGGGTACATGCTGATAAGTTAATCTGTTCATGCAGTCCACGTATGCCTGAAGGTGGCCCAGGACTGGCGGCGTGGGCCCACGAGAAACCCTCCCACTAGCGGCCTAGAGGGAGTTCAGGCTGCCCAGGGGTTCACCCATTTACCCCCGTACACGGTAGCTAATCGAAGCTGAGCAGTGCCCCGTCTAGGCCGACCAGTATCTCAGATTTCCCATCTGTTAAAACGGGAAATCAGTTCAGGAGCCCAGAGGGCCAGAAGAGTCGTCCCGAGGCCTGTTGTTTGCTAGCAAGCCCATTGAGGCCATCAAGCATTTGTCAATGGTCTCAGAGGCTGAGCAGGATTCCATCCAGTTCGACAGTGCTGATCCAAGAGCACGGGAATGCTAAGCAGACCGGTTCTGGCTGCTTATGGGGGGGCAAGAAATAACATGGGGGGCACCAAAATAACATGGGGGACATGAACATGGGCGGCATAAGCAGCCAAGAATCGACCTATTCCCTTATATATCCTATAAGAAATCCTATAAGAAATCAATAGTAAAAAATCATGCCCCCCATGTTAGTTCCCCCCCCCCCCATAATCTTTGTTGCCCCCCATAAGCAGCCACAACCAGCAGACCTTGCAGAGGACGATACATGTGTCCATAAATTGTCTCAATTCAGTTCCAACCGAGGATGCCCAGCGGATCATCCAGGCAGGACCGGGGGTTGGTCCAGCCGTTCCACGGCTCCCTTAAGGGGACCGTTCATAGCAGGGGGGGGGAAATCTCCTTAAAGGCGCCATGTATAATCATCCTACCCGGATCGTCGGTATTCGCAAGAGAATCGCAGCGTAGCGGTCCGACGCCATCGGCTCCGGGTAGTTCAGCTGGATGTGCTTGTAGAGCGCCGTCAGGAACTTCTTCTGCTCCGCTGCGACGTTGCGCTGGCTCGCCGCGTCGAGACCTTCGGTATCTGAAGACAGAGGCAGAGTGAGAGTACTGGTGAGGATAGACTCACCTGGATCAAAGAACATGATCGCCTGAAGCGTCGCGAACTCTGTCGTGGAGATGTTCAGACGTCGGAACGGCTTCATTACGTAGTCGATCATCGCAGCCATCACCGGCGTCAAGCCACTCAAGCTAAAGAGACCGACGATTTGAATGCGTAAGAAACATCGGAGCTGTTGCCTAATATCTGCAAGCTATGTTAGTGTTAGCCTCAAGTAGCGGGACGCTCGTAGCACTGAGCCGAAGCGGAAGCATTCGCTAGTGTTAAAAAACATGCGAGCTTCCTCTGTAGCGAAAATCTATTCATACGCGAATTTTGGTATTTACAAAAATTTGGCCGTAAATTTATCTATTTTTATTTGCAAATTTATTTTGCAGCAAATTCGGGTTATTTTCGGTAGAAAAATAAATTTGTTACGAAGGAAGTCTGATCTTGTTACAAGGAATAACTTTTACGCACATAAAATCTCAACATTCTTCTCGACCTACGCACAAGAAGCAAGTAAACTGGGCCTGCGGGTTCGTACAATTCATGTCCCGATCCTAGCTAAGCAAAAAGCAGTCACATCTGTACTGCAGGCCGAGCCGGGGAATACCGTTTTTACGAAGCCCCGGTCTCGGTATTTGCCACAGGCACGCCTATGTTCCCGGTTTCCGCTAGAGGTGCTGTATCACGCAAATTCAGTCACGCTCCGGCTTTTGGGGTACGGGTATGCTGATCACTACGTTAGTGCTTCGCCTAGATTCCTAAAGGAGACTTCAGGCTCTCTGTTAAAGATCGGCAACCGGCAGTCGTACCGTACCGGCCACACGTGTACCGTACGATACATCAGTACGTGTCCTATTACGGTACGGTACGGTACCTGTACGGCCGTACTAGTTCTGAACGAGAAGAAAACTGAAGCCGTAACGTACTCCGTACTGTCCTGACTCAAGCGTACCGTACTCCGTACCGATAGTACGGCAGTACGGTACGGTACGGACGAACCACCTGTACGATTGCCAATCTTTACTCTCTCTACGTTCGTTCTAGAATCGATGGAGGGCAAATGCAACTAGTAGAACCGCTTCCCGGGGCATGTGCATATGGGTTGGGTGCTTGGTAGGAAGGGCCTAGTACAACGTGCAGCGCCGCATTTTGTGCAGCGTTCTCGAGTTTTGACGTGGGTGAGGTGGTACCTTCCAACGGTGGGATAGTGGACCTCGGGCGGCACATCGACTAGCGACCGCACGCCCGTCTGGCCGCAGGTATTCCCGTACTGAATGAGCGACGGGTCGAAGAAGGTGTGCATGTTGAAGTCCATGCGCGTCGGCGCCAACAACGGCGCCGCTACAACGCTGGCCGGTGGCTGCGATGCGCGACTCGGCGTCCCGCTGCTCCGGCTCGACGCCGGCGATTCGCACTCCGATTTGATGGAGGTCTGGTGAGTAGCGGATGAGACGTCCCCAAGCGAGATGACGACGTCCACAACACCCTGCGGCGTTTCGTCCCGATGCGATTGCTGCTGCTGCTGCATCGGCACGTCGTCATCGCTGATTTCTTGCCTAAAGATAGAGCTTTAATAAGGCACCAAGGAAGTCACCGCATGTTGGTCCTTCTCCTACATCAGAACGACATTCCAAAACAAGCCCCATTAGAGGGATATCTCAACCTTATTGTGCCTCGCTCTCAAGTAGAGTCCCTGCGACCAGTGATGGGACCTCGGGCCAGGGGCCGGCCCGGGACTGCTTCCTATAATGAACTGCATGCTGGGGTGTATCGAATAGCGTACGACCTATTTTCTTGTGGAATTTGTTAATATACTTTGTTAGTATTTATTTTTCAAGCATATGAGGATAAACCTGCGCGAGAACCGTAGAAAATTACTTGCTTTTCGGTCAAATTCAGAGAATTGTTTTGGCGACCTTAGGGCGTTTGTGCAAAATTTCCCGGATTTTGGGGTACGGCTAGGTATATCTGGCTAGGCCCGGCCAATCACAAAAAATTGGGGTACTCCCAGGAGAGGGGCAAAACCTTGCAAAATTTGCACTGTACTTTAACTGCTCTGCTAGCAACCATTCACGTCTACTCCTTGAGGCAAAACTCACGTTTATCTTGGCAATACTGCCGCTCCACTAGTTCGTCTTGAGTAACACTTACTTGACGCCGAAGTCCATTCGCGTACCAGCGCACCTCAGCGCCTTCTCGCTGATGTGCTCCGGGGTGCGGAACGCCTCACACATGATCATGTAGGAGCTGGCGTGGTTCGTGATCAGCGCGACCTTGTCGGAGTACGGCAGCTTCCGGAAGGTCGAGAAGGTCTTCGCCCAGTCGATGTAGAGTGTGATGATCCGTGAGCGCCAGAAGGGCATCTTCTCGTCGTTGCCCGGCCGTGGCGCGGCGATCGGGTCGGTTATCTGCAAGACGAAAGGTCATTCTCGAATTAGACTGGATGCTGCTTATTCAACTGGGTTCAAAGGGGTGTCTGGCTAAAGTCATGATGAAGAGGATATCAAGGTGACCCTTGGCTATTAACTTTTGAACGGAATCTACCTAGCCCGCCTCCGCTGCACAGGCCGACCAAAAATAAAACATCGGTCAAAACGGAGAATTTCAGGTTTCTAGTGAAAATCGCGAAAAATTCTCACCAAACGAGCCCTCTCCGTGGTCTAGTACAGACTACAGAACGGCGCCGCACTTGCCCTCCAGCAGCACCGTACTTCGCTCTGCACCGGTAAAGAAGGAAGTACGCTTCCCTACTGACCGCCAGCCGTACCACATTCCGTACCGTAGGATACGGTACGCAGTACGGAACAGATTACCCTGGTAGGGGCATTTGGGCCGAGATCAGCAATCACCTGTGGATCTCTTCGGCAGGGACCCCCTGCCTATGATTGACAACCGGTTCGCTCCGGGACACTTTAGGGTCGCTACGTCTTCCCCACGGTTGGCTTGAACATTCGTGGCAGGAAGAACGAACCTTCACGTTGATGGGCTCGTTGAAGCGGCTCTTCGCGACAAGGGCCTGGTCCAGCGACGCGTACGCCTCGATGTCGCCGCGGCTCAGCAGCAACGTGAAGTTGTTCTCAAGCTGCGTCAGGCGCTCCAGCATCGGCTCATAGTTGACGTCCAACTAAACGAAGAAAGTCGTCAGGAGGGCAAGTCCAGAAGAGACATACCGCCGCTCGATGAGCGTCCGTCATGTGGTTGGAGTTCCCGGAATCCTCGTCCATCGCTTCCGAGGTGCTCTGCAGGTTAAAGGGCGAGTTCTCGTCGTCCGCACCGTGCTCAGGCTCGCTAAAATTTCAAAGTCATGGAATGAACAACTGACGATGGTCAACCACAAATACATCTGACCTTCAGAGCCCGAGAATGAAGTAAACTGGTAGAAGGGCGCTTTCGCACTTTATCAACAGGTCGTAGACCGTTCTCATTAAAAGTCGGCAACCGGATCTCGTCCCTTACTCCGTACCGTACTGACCCCACCCGTACCGTACTGACCCCACCCGTACCGTACTCCGTGCACTACGGTACGGCAGGACAGGTCGTAATGCCATCCGGTACGGTACTAGTACGGGCCGTACAAGTGCTAAATATCGAGAAAATCAGAGCCGTACCGTACTTCATACTGTTCTACACAACCCGTACAGGACTACGTACCGACTGTACTGTACGTACTGACGTACGGTACGACTGTACGGTAATACTGACGTACTACGTGTAGGATTGCCGGGCTTTAGTTCTCATGTCCAAGCGCTCTAGGTCCAGTTCCGATCCCAGTCAGTAGAAAAGCCTCGCATAGCTTAGGGTTTTCCTACGCGAATTATTCGGTGCACGTTCTCGAGCACTCACCTCGCTTGATCCTCCGACCCGGGTGAGCGTGGCGAACCAGCGCCATTAGCACGTCCATTTGGCTTGGTGACGCCTTTTCTTCGGTTCCGCTTGGTGTACCCGATTCGGTCGCGGTCCTTTTGAATCGCTAAAGCCTTCATTATGATATAGGAAAAGGTAGTGATGTGGCTCACCTTTGGGGTCCATGCCGACGGCAAGGCACTTGTTGAGGCGACAGTGGCGGCACACGCAGCGAATACCTGAAGGTGAGCTTTAGCAGTCAAAGAGCACCTTGACCAGGGCTGGACAGGAATCGGACACTTTGGAAATCGCAATCAAATCCATCTGTCAAAAATCCCGTTTCAAGGATCCACTTCAACAACAAGTTATATAGTCTCGTTGGCTTAGTATCGGAATCGTTGCCAAACTCGGTCATTTTCTGAAATCAGAACCGTATTAATGTGTTGGATTCGGAACCAATATTTAAGTTAGAATCGGAACGGGTGGTAGTCGGAATCAGCAGCGACCCGACGGGTGCGCAGCTCTTCGCTAGACACCGATGCTTACCTTTGCTGACGGGACAGTTGCCATTGCCGATGCATGGGAATTGTCGATTGTTCTAAAGTCTCGAGGATTCCAATGGCCGGAGACTGGCAGAACTTACCACGATTGCGCGTCTGAAGGCGGGCGTTAGCGGAGGCTCACTTGGGACCTTTCACTGCTGAGATGGTTCATGGTAAGGAGGGATGGTGCTTAGTGAAGACCAAACTTCGAGAGGTCGAGGAACCGACAGTTGGGAAAGGTCCCGCTTAGACCAAGAGAAATTAACGGATCGTTTAAAGGCCCAATTAAGTTGACTTCTGTTTATTCAGCTGAAAACCCAGTGTCGTACAAACAATGGCGTGTGCCGTCGTGTGCCCGTACCGTACTGCCATCGGTACGGTGTACATACGGTACGGGTACGGGTGTGTAAGGACAGTACTGAGTACGGTACGGCTCTAGTTTTGTCCATATTTAGCCCTAGCAGGCCCGTACTAGTACAGTTTTACATCCCGTACTGCAAGGTACGGAGTACGGCACGAGGCGAGTCTTAAGCAGAATCCAGCAACATACAATCAGCTTCTCACTCTTTTGACGCGTCGTCACACCTTTCAACTCTACCCTTTTTGCTCTTGGTTCCTACGGTGCATCCTTTGTCACTTAATTCGGTAGCACTTCCCACTGCCACTAATCGCTTCTTCCTGGCATCCTGCATCATCCCACCTTGTTATCGAATTCCAAACGGACTATGTTCAACTCCTCCGCTTCTCAATTAGTCGCCTAGCAACAGCGCGTCACTCGCCACGTCGCGCAGTAAACATGGGGTCTTTGCAGGCGGCTCGGCAGACTACATATAGGTACGTGTTTTCGCGCGCACCCACTTTGTAGCACTTTGGAGGCGCCAGCGTAAACAAGGGATCTTTGTCGCGCAGCACTATGCAGGTGGCTTACGCTTGGGGGAATTAGCTGCTGCATCTGGAAGCTTTTTGTGCCGGGCAGGGCAAGGACACATGTGATCGCAGGATCCGTGAAGTGTGCCACGCGCGCAAATGCTAGCAGGGATAAGCATCCCGGATTAGCTTCGCGACACCGCTTTGCCGGCTACACATTTCGCGGTACCACGGGATCCGAGTCGTGAAAACAAGGTGGTACGTCAAGGTGTAGAGGCACGGGACGCTTAAGCACTTTGCGTAAGCGACTACGTAATCGCTGGCGAGTATGGCTACGTGTTGATTATGACTGGGGTAATTTGACTGGAAGACTCAAGATTAGACAGTTACGAGACGCTGTCAACACCCGCGCGAGACAAGAACTTCCCTAACCTATTTGAGAAAAGCATAAAATAAAATTTCACAAAACCAACCAGAGTATCTTACGACAATCATTTTCCCTCTCGACACAATGTCGTTCAAAGACGAACCAACTTAAATTGACTTCGTGTCGCAACCATTCCGACATGCACACTCAGTAACAGCACTCGTTTGATAAGTTTCACACGTTAGCCGAAAGCCTATTACTCCATAGAATGTGCAAAATGGGGGTAGGCTTCAAGGGTCCACCCTCTAAGCAATCTTAGGACAATGTTCTTAAGCCCTGGTAGCTCGTAGAACGCTGAGGAAAGGGTCGGTCCAGAAGGTTCCCAAGTGAGCCTCTGCTAACTAGATGTCGTCCATCCGCTCCTAGTCCCATTAAGAAATGCAATAATTCGCCGAAGTGCATACCGGAAGAAGACCTTGCATCCGTTGCACGAAGGAACGCTGCAATTGAAAGGCGTTTGAGGTCACGAGTTCGGCAGCTGCTTACCTGTAGTGGTTGCCTAAAATGGGTTAATTAGCTTCTTAATGTAAGAAGGTAAAGGCTCTCACCTGTCGCGCGGTCGCCGCAGACATAGCACGTTGAAGAACCTGAAAAGTCAATCGTTCTCAACAGAAGTATAATTGGGAACCTGAAATATGAAAATAAAGTGTCGTCTAGAGCTCTGTATTTTTTGGCACAATTTATCCTGGAAATTTGTGATTGTTCATTTAATGAATTACGTAAATTAAAACAATTTACTCAGCTTAATTTAATAAACTTTTTCACACATTAGGCGTTTAATTTGGACAAATATTTAGGGTAAAATATTGCATTTCCTGACCCCGTCAACGCACTTACTTTGAGGCGATTTCTCGGAGGTATCCATCGGATTCATAGCCGTTTAATTAGCGCTACGCGGCCCGCTGCCGTTGAATAGTTGCCGGTGACCTTGCGTCGTCCACAAACCGGCCAATAACGCGTTACGCGTGCGAAGAGGGATTAATTCGATGAACTACAGCGTCGAGGACGACGACAAACCGGAAAAGTTCTTCATGAAGACGAGTTTGCCGCGCTGCGTTTTAAGCCGAAGGCGGAGAGTTGCGTCGCGCCGCAGATGCGTCAATGGCCGACGGCACCGCTTGCCGGAAGGGTTCAGCAGCGTCCGCGCGAGTTTCCGGACGCAGACGGGCGGCTGAAAGTCGCCAATTACTTTCTGCGTGAAACGAGAAATTTCCACCAAAGACCACGCGGACGGCGGGCGCTCGCGAGAGTGCGTATGCGCACGTTACGTGCGAGACGTAAAGGTTTCTTTCCCGATGTCGCGGCGGGAGCCGCTAGCGAAAACATTCGATGCGGACCGCCAGCGACGGCCTGCACTCGAGAGAGGCCCCGCGGCCTGGTGGCCGCCGCCGCGTGCAGCGCTGCGATGCGTGCGGCCGTCTGGCGGCGGGCCAACTCCGCCGCCGCCGCCGCTGTCTGCTGCAGTGAATGAGTGAATGGGGCGCTGCAGACGAGGAAGCACTCGCGGAAACCCCCGTTGGAATGAGTGCGAAAAGAGTTGCGGGCGTCCGGAGCCAGTCTGCAAGTTGACCGAGCCCCGGGGGGGGGGGGGCTGGTACGCTTGGGGGCGAGAACGCTAGCGGCGTGACTAGGACTTTGATAGATTTCGCATCCTGCCGGACGCAGTGTCTGCTGAAAATTCATTGAAAACCCACGACGAAAAGGGGAGGGTTCATGTCGCTTGCCCAACAGCTTTTTTAGCGGAAAATAAAGAAGAAATGTTTTCTGACCGCAAGCACCAAATAATCGAAAATGTGCTGCAAAAATTTGGCCGATTATGCCTATATTCCAAAGAAACTGTCCATTTTTTGCTTCATCATAACGTAATAAGCTTTGATGAAATATGCCGCTTAAGCCAGATATAGTTTTTGACAGACATAGAGACATAAGAGACACCCAGACATTGGCCGAAATCCTTTGGCCCAAGCCAAACTAAATCCTAAGAACATCAAGGATATGACCCACATGAGAGATGCCCCGTATTAGAACAGCCCTAATGTCCTTGCGCACTTTGCGTGCACATCGTTAGCATCGTTAGCAGCTTAGCCAGTGGGGACCCGGCGACCGGAAAGCAAACGATGGACGTCCGTTCGTGCACATGCAACGAAACACTCAGCGCAGACCGCCGTCGGGAGAAGATAAAACATCCGCGACGACGCGAGAATGCGTAAATATTGTGGGCTGACAAGCGGCACCACTCGCAGCGTCACAC
>JNEY01001685.1:0-10341 GCA_020875895.1 Aphelenchus avenae
GTAGGCGCCGTACGTGATCGTGGCCGACCAGCCCGCTAGGATGACCGACAGGAAGACGAACAGGACGAAGACAACAGCGAACACGGCATGGATACCAAAGCTATCACTTTCGTCTTTGTCAAAGGTGTGCCAAACGATGTCAAGGACGCCGAAGACAGCGAGATCAACGGTTTCCACGGCCTAAAAATGACATCATGACTCTACGACCGCGCTTTCAGGCTCAGTTAGTTCTCGTGGCAAGGGAACTCAAGAAAACGGCTAAAGTCGAGTAGCTTTGCCAAGGCACGCAGGGCTCATGTTGACATCGGATCTAGAGCGTTTCTGCATGACATTTAGCTGCTGAGAGCTTAAAGTCGATCAAATGCGGACCTATAAAGCAAAAACTTGTTTTTATGGCCTGCGAGTAGGAGCAGAGTTCATTAGTCGCAGAGTGCGGGGCATCCTAATTTCATAGAACTACCAAAAACTGGTTTGCCTCCCATTGGTTAAGGCATCCCCTAGTTCGCTAGCATGAAAACCAACAGCTGACTTACACTGTAGACGGTGATGGGGATCCAGGCCCAAGCCACGCGCTGTCGGGCCGCGTAGATGCCGCAACAGCTCACGAGCAGCCCGAGAACGCCGGAAATGCCGTACATAACGGCGGATGAGGTCGTGTCCATTCCGTACCAGCCCCAGTCCGGTTCCGGTTGGCTGCACTCGAACAGCTCGTAGACAGAACCGGCCACGGTGAGCAGGATGACAACCAAGGCGCCTGTCTAAAGCAAGGGTGAATCAAAATGTGTTTTTAATTTTTTCAAATGCACTATCACCAAACTTAGTCGCATCGACTTCCGAATAAACGTACCCGAATGTGAATCTCCCCGCCGCAGCAGAAGTCCTGCGAATGGTCGTGAAGACGTTCCATTGCCTAGCGAAACACGGTTTCAGCTGAGTTTGACAACATCGCGATCACGCTACCGCAAGCTAACTGAGAACTTAGAACACGAGCATGATTACGCTAGATTCGATAAAAACAGCTTTGTAGTATTCGATTTCGAACCGGGCCGCTTGTATTAAGCTGCCGCCCGGAACCGGTTCAATGCAAATATTTTACCTTTAAGTTAATTTTGACATTTTTATCCCACTGATCCATTCGATTATTGGCCCAACTAATTTCAAACGCTGAACTGTTGAACTGGGTACTGTCAAAAAGCGTTCCGCTAAACTAAGTACCACTGAAAGACCGGCGGCGGCAACAGCTTCCGCGGGTTAAGCTCGGTTGAGCAAAAACAAACAAATGTTTTGACTGCAACCGGCCCAGCACCGGTCAAGCCAGCGAAATTTTAGTAAAAGCATTATAAGAAGGATAAAATGCGGCGTCGTGGCGTCTAACTGGGGGTAACCGCTTCGAACCGGACCGACCGATCGCCTTAGCGGAAACGAACGAAACGATGGCCATGACGCTGTAACGCATGCGTCATTTTCGGGATCGTGAGAACGTCCCATAGGTTGCATGCGATAACGCTGCAGCAGTAGCTCAAAAAGTGGAATCAGGAAGAGTGAAGTGGAAAGCGATCGAAAACTAGCCTGGAAAATCATCGTTCATGTGAAGCCGGACAAAGGTCCTCGGCCTCCGATAGGGCCACGCATCCGAATTCGCTAAACGCATTCGTTTATCTCGCGTCGAGTAGTCTTCGGTTTCCTCTGATGAACTCCCGACGACGCCCGACTTTTTATGTCATGATGAAGCCAAACAAATGTTCGTGCCGATCCCGCGCCGACCAAATTCTGGCTAGTTTGTTGAGCTCGACGCTCGTGGTGGTCCATCTTTCCTAGTGCTAGGGATGCATACCTAAGTCTGTCCAAAAATACATGTGGCATGAAACAAACGGGTAAGACCCTCCCAACAGGTGTGCACAAAGGAAGAAAATCCTTCTGAGAATTTAAGCAGCTCACATCAAAGAGACTGCCAGTCCATGAGCCTTTGTTGATGAAGAGGAAGGTGACCGATATGCACACGTATGATGCCTTTACATCGCTTGATAGCATAGTTTAGTTTTATAAATGATACTGTAAGTTTTGTGTCTCGTGTCGCATGTTGATAAGCATTAAACCTAATTAGTAAATGCTGGACGTAGAAAATAAGCAGCCTCAGGTGGTACGTCGGTCCCAGAAGCGTCAAGACAGAGATCGTGATTCCGGCCAGCATGCTTAGGCATACTTCGGAGATGCGGTCATTGAACAGCGTCGATTGGATGCATCTGCTTTGAAGTGACTCGATCGGGCATCAAGCCCCTCCGGTGCATCAACATTGCTGAGCTCGGCGCGCATCGTGTCTCGTTGACTGCCGCCAGTGTTTTGCAGAGAAAGCGCCAAAGAGAGGCCAGCCTGCCTCGCCAGCCCGCAGAATGGCGCCCGCGCAAATCGATGGCGTGCATGGATGGACGGCGACATTCGTACACATTGCCACATGCGGAGTGCGCAGCACTTGGAAATCTGGCCATAGAATTTTCAATGAAAAAGTGTTTGCTGTTTCACTCTTTTTAAAGGACCCCACCCCAGAATTGAATCTTTGTCGTCAAATGTAGTTTCTATTCCTTTCAGCGACAGCGAAACTTTTAGCCACTGTTCCTTGGGGAAATGATTAATCAAACATATCCATCTCGCCATTATTTTCGAAATAATTACCTACCTATTCGGCAATTTCGCTCTTGTCTTGTTTTTTTCGTAAATCATAAAATCTTTTAGGTGTACGCTAAATTTCAAAGTCAGCCACTTTCGAGTGGCGTCTCCGCTATGTGGCCTCCGGCCTCGATCTGTTCCCTCGCCACCTGGGCCGGTATGATGGCCATCGTGGCGCTCCATCTCGCACCGCTCACGTGCCTGCCCTCATTGGCTGTTGGAACGGAACGCGTAATGCGATTTGCTTCTGAGGAGGAATCACACTTCCACAAACTGGAATGGAACTACACCTGCGTCAGTGCCAAAAACGAAGCGGCACATCCGGTGGTGTTCAGCGTGAACTGCAGCGCTCAATCCGATCGTAGCGGCTCGCTATTTTCCGGGATGCATTGCTCGAACGTTACAGTTGACTCGGACCCGCTTACGATGGATCAGCTTTTGCGGCTTCAGGTGGGTGTGAGGAGGACTCGGCTCTCATATATTAGGATCAGACTTTAATTTGACGGGTCCAGTCTCAAGGCTTGCCTTTACCATGAAGCCGAAGTCGGCTCCCGCCTGGCCACCACTTAGATTCGCTAGGAGTGTAAACGACTGCATTTACGGAGAGAATTTGCGGGATCGCATTTACTAGGAGCCAGAAAAACTTACTTCCGATCCTTGATCTGGAGGATGTGTCGGAAGTACCTAACGTTCTGAACTCACACTAGCATTTGTTTAGCCGGAATCCAACTGCACGATCGGTGACGTCACCCGTACCGCAGAGAGCGACGAATATGCCGAATTTCTGGAGGCACTCTACGCCACCATCTGCGTCGAGATCTTTGTAGTCGGACCAGTGACTCTAGCACTGACAGTCCACTCCTTACACGCCTGGATGTACTACCGCTCGCTGGAGGTTTCCGATGACGAGGTCGATCGTCTGCGCGCTCAGTGCCTGCGGTATCACTGCTGGAGAGTTTACTTCCTAAAGGTCTTTATCTGTGTCGCTGTCCTAATCGTTTTCCATTGCATTGTTCCCTTGGATTCCATTGCCCTGTGCACTGGAATTGTGGGCCTGCTCTACTCGATCGTCGGATTCCTCGCTACGTGGCGTGCTGGAAGAATTGTACGGAGGCTTCCGAATTCCGTCCTTGCGAAAGGAGTGCCTAGCAACGTCGAATTCTGGCAATTGTTGAACGAACCTGGCCGTGAAAGCCAGTCAAAGCCAAGAATTTCGGTTATATATCATCTTTGATTTCTGCATAATCAGTGATTGTAGAGCATGTGTACTTTTCTCTTTACTGCATTCTGCATTGTTACGAGAATTACATTACCATCCTCAAGCAGCCCTCTCTTGCATATCTCAATGAACTTCGTACATGTCGATCCCGCATCAAGTTCTACGCAGGTACCCTAACAACAGCGGTTTATTTATGTGCTCGGAAGTATGTGACATAGAAAGGTTTTGCCCTCCGCGGCGCTGGCAGACTTGCAGGCGATTTCTTGATGATGATGATCCCTACCGGAGTCATGCGACTGAGCCCTGCTCTTGTCGTAAGCTCGCTCGTCGTCGTTGTCGTCAAGGTGATGTCGCTGACCTTCTTAGGCGCCCTGCAGCACGCCAGAGGGAGGTTATGCCGGGTCGCGGAACTGCAGAGAAGCAAAAGCCATGAGTTCGTCGACACGTTCGCCAATCCCAGGAGGGTCTTGAGTAGGAAGAACACTTCTGTAGTCGGCGGCATGACCGTATGGAACACAGTGTAGACGGTGTACGGAACGAAGTTCGACACGCAGATGGCGGTCAGTCGCAGTTCAGCCGAATACTGCTCCAAATTGGAGCTCTCATCTAAATTATTTCAGCATCACAGTCAGATCAAGAACACTATGAGGTAAACGAGGCATTTCAAGACACCGAAAACTTACCAAATACTCTCCTGTAGAGGCAGACCGCAACCACGACGCCATAGGAGAGAAGTACCACAGCAAGCGTAAAAAAGTTTGCAACTTGCGCAAAGACATTGAGCCTACGTCCGCCGTCAGTGTATGGTGCGATGGGACCGAAACCGTAGAGCGCCTGGTAGTGACCGAAGAAGCCGTTGTCTTCAGCGAACGAGCTGAAGACGCTGGCTAAGGTGTAGAGTATTCCAGATACGTAGCAGATGACCACAGCTGCTTTGCACATGCTGAAACATGGAATGATTGGTGCTAAATTTTACGGTTCGAGGCAGGGACGACGACTTTATGAGCAGGGCCGGCCCCTCCGTCAGGCAATGCTGGATACGACCCTGGCCACAAGTACGGCTTCTCACTTAGCGTCCTTCTTACTTTTCGGTCCAGAAGGTCTTGCTTTGCTGCGGTCGCAGAATGAAGTGCGTTCGATTGAGGGCCACCACTGTGTACATGCAGTTGCTCGGGAACCATCCAAGCGCGAATAGGATGAACTCTGCACGGTGGCTCACCATGCTTCCAGTCTGGAAGGTGATTTCCACTGAGAGCCAGACGAAGTTGGCTATGAGAAAAAGATCGGAAATGCACTAAAGTCGATATTTGGTGTATGTAAAAGAAGTAGAGTTCGACGTAAAGCCCGTTAATAACTTGCCTGGCCAAGAATGAGGATGAAGGGCGGATTTCCATGCGCCAGCTTCTTGACCGACCATGTCACTAGAGCGTATATGAGGAAGCAAACGGTGGAAAGGAAGAGAAGCAAGATTCCCACAGGCAAGTGGGGCAGCTCGTCATACTGGGTGCTTGCACTTGCTTGCATTTTGCCGAATAAGCTTAGGTCCTAAAGCACTCAGTCATATTCCTTTGGGGTCGATATGTGGTTTTCGCCTGCCTATGGTGTTCCACTGATAAAAGTCAGTCCAAAATACTTCTTTAGTGCTAACGCAAGTAAAAAAAAGAGCGACTTCTGTAAGAGGTGCTAAAACTTGCCAAGGATGGCAGTTGGGCAGCCTCCGGTGCTATCGTAGAATGATTCACGTGCGGCATGCAGAAAGTTGACGGTGACGCTAATGCAGACTTCCGTAATTCCCTAGGCCCTGGTGATAAAATGCTCCGGCCTGCTTCTCTGGCCGATGACCGACTCGAAGAAATAATGGCGCAGTCCTCTGCATGTAAATCTGTCTTTCTTAAGCGTTTTCTTAAGGCTTACTCAGGATTACACCTGGTGACACCAGAAGCAATACCTGGTAACCCCCGGTGGACAGATGTTCCATCGCGTTTCCCCTAGTTGCTATGGTCGGCCAGCATGTTTTTGTCCGATTCTTAAGGTTTCGCACGTTTATTCTGCGTGTAACCAACTGCATTTATGAGGAGCGACTAACACAGCACGATTGGCGGAGGTGCCGTTTGCAGGGCGCGATTGGTTGCTGAAGACAGAACACCAGCTACAACGACTGATGCTCAGTGGCGACGCACAAATGTTGAACTGTGATTCACATTATGGGAAGTTAGAGTTCTGTGCAAGACTGCCCGGCTCGAAGTCAGGCCTTTCAACGGTTTGCCGAATTATTCGTGCCGCAAGGACAGGCGATCGTACCGAGATGAGGCTTGGCGGAACTTGCGCTTCTTTTCCTTCCTAGTATAATTTGCGCCTAATACCTAGTTGACACGTTTCCTTTGCACGGCATCAAGGAGGTCATTTCAGTGAATCGTTTATCCAAAGCGAATGTACGGCTTTCTAAACGAACAGTGGTGCAAAGACGTCGACGTAAGTTTAGAGCGGAGCAGGCGGCTGAAACGACACTTCTTGTAAGCGCATTCGTCGAAATTAGTCGCTTGCAAGCGAATTCGACCAAGCACCGAAGCCATGCTGCAGTTAAAGCGGGCTAAACTCATTCTTTGACATTATGCCCTGGAAAGAAAAGCTTTCGAATGCCATGCTTTGGGTTTAGCTTACCCGTTCAGAACTTAGCTAATTTTGACAGCACATAATACGTCTGAGGTGTTTACTTGAGCTTCTTGTTTTTTTTTGTTACAAATCGTTGCCACTACACCACATCGTCTTCAAAAGTCCTTGCTCAGCCCTTAGTAACCTAAAGAACCCTTTTTTCACGCCCAGGACCGGGCCTCCGGGCCTTATCCGTCTAAGACCTGTACCTAAAAATCCCCTTGCTACCTCCTTTGGTAATTATTCCGAAGATCCGATTTTGTCCTATTACCTATTTTTTAAAGGTAGGTTTAAGGTCTATTAGCCTCAAACAGAGTACATCATGGGCCGCAGGCAAAAATAAATGATTTTTGCAAAAAAATACGTTGACCAAAAATATGAACTTTACGGGCCTTTAGCGGGACCGGGCCGGGCCTTGGGTTGGCCCGGCGCGAGCCCGGTTAGCGTTCGGCCATGAGGCCCGGTTGCCCAAGGTTGAACTAAAATGTTAAACGCGATTTTAGGACGAAGTAGTTCTTTCAATACCACGCGTGCTACGGCCCTTCGTTAAACCTTGACATAGGGTGAGAATTTATCTGCTTCCCCCTTCCTAATACGACGAGCCCCCTCCCCAACAGACCCCCGGTCTGGAGGGTAGAATTCGGAAAATACCCCGGGGGGGGGGGGCTACTAGAAAAAATTCGGTAACTACTTCATTGTAAGACTTACCTTTGGCCGTTGTTGAATGCTGGTCGACGGCCCTGCCGGAAACTAAAAGCATGATGGTAAATATTAGCAGGAGAACCAGTGCTGTGCACAGCTTCATCTTTTGGTCTACTCTGTTTCGATTTGGTACTTATAGTTGCGATGCATTGCTCTACACGCTAAGGTAACAAGGAAGTACCTACCCTAATTAGCGTCGATATAGAGTACCGGAGGGCAGCAGTTCAGCACACGAATCGCGCTCCCGATGCAAACATTAGCAACCGGAAGTGAGGTTGTAGAAATAAAGAAACGAACTTTAACTGGACAGACAGACACTGGTCTTGGTAGCTAACTCCGACTGTAGCCGAGATCGAAGCCCGCCAGACGCATCACGCACTTACACCAGAAATGCTGCTAACGTTCCGAGAGCACCTCGAGAATAGGTCTCGGGCGCATTATTTTTTTCTCCCTGAAGTTGTCATTAATCTCTCATTATCCCATTCAGACTATCTCTACCATCGATGCCAATAATGCACAGTCAGGCCCGCGTAAAACCGTCTTTCTACGTACAGCTATCGAGTAGAGTTCGGCATTGGACATGGCGGGACCGACTCAGCACTTGGTTTAACAACAACTGCTGCGTATTGCAGTGAGTGTCCCTAACATTGATCAGTGCCTGATTAGATTTAAAGTAGATTGACTTACCTATGTCCGTGGCCGTCCCGTTCACCCCCGTGTAGCATTCTGACAAACCGATACTGGCCTTTATATCGAAATCAACACGAGGGGAAAGTCTAGGCGAACGCCATATGCAATGCCACTGGCACCATGTTCGCAAATGACGGCCTAGAGAATACCTAGACTGTCAGTATTTGTTCCAGCTTTGCCCGAGACGGAGGTGTATCATCAGGCCAACGATTCTTTATTGTCTTTCTTCAAGTATAGACTTTAATGGATGCATAATTAATTTTGTCGCACGCAATTGGATAGTGATTAGCATAAAGCCTCGAAGAATGCCTGGTCGGTAGCCGCATGCAACGCGCGTTCGAGGACCACTATTCAGGTGGCCCAGATGATGAGGATCAGAAGCACGAGGACCTAAGATCGCAGTTGACCGGGTTACGACTGTCCGTAGCTACTCACGATAGCTCCGATGATCGCCATCGTCTTGCGGTCCTTCCACCACATCTTATCGCTCAGCGCCCGAGCTCCATGGCTGAACTGCTGAGCGCCTGCTTCCAGGTCTGTAGCGCGCTCGTCCAGCTGCGAAAGCTGTACGTCACGAGCAAGCGCCTTCTTCATGTTGTCCTAAACGGTCATTCGTAATGTACGTTCAGCTTTCGCGGTACAAGCAACTAGCTCTGGCGAGAGGGATGTAGAGTCTAGTCTCGCTAAGACCGGGTTGAATTGTTGCTGTTGATTGTCCTATCTTTTAACCACGCAAGTCATTGGCTTCCCAAAAACCATTCGACCACTCGTTTTAGCGCCTTTTCTGCCTATAATGGTCGCTACTATCATTTGTTTTTAATCACATTAGGTGCTCTAATGCTTTAAAAAGGTGACTGGAGGACATGCGATTCTGTGATGCGGATCGACGTTCCAGTGCACTTACGCTCATGATCTGAACGACGTCGTTGACCTGCGTCATGAGTTGCTGGTGACGCTTCGGCGGTGCGGCATTGGCGGACGGTGGCGGAAGGCTCGGATCGGGAGCGTACCCGCCGCCCTGGGCCGTCGGTGCCGCGTAGCCAGCGGCCGTGTATCCACCAGGACCGGTATTCATGCTGACCTCTGAGCGAAGCAGGTAAAATTATGGAAAGTTTTACGACAAAAATACGCGAGGAACGCTGACACGAACGTAGGTTTAGCATTGTACTTACGCGCAAGTGTAACCACGGGTTACCACCAGCAGCTGTGACTTCGCCCTACCGCTTTCCGTCAAGCTTCTAATTCACTAATTGCTGGCGTCCCAAAGCAGCCTTGGTTTAAGAGCGGTAAACACCCTTTTTGGACTATGCTACATCTCTCGAGTGAGACGTCAAAGATCGTCTGTGTCGTAATTAACGTGGCAAGGTCAACTGTAATGGAAAACTCGAACTACCGATTTCCGGTGGGTCAAACTTTGTGCACTTCACGGACCTTTCACCGCGAGGATGCGGAGAGAAGCTACGCTTGGATGAGCCGTTTCTGTGACTTGATGCATTCTGAACTAATGTTCACCAGCATACCAAAGTTGAACAAACAAGCTCCAAGGATCCAACTATTTTACCGATATTTTCACGGCGTACAAGCGTAACTGGTGGATCATGCTTTCCCAATAGATTCAGAATAGGATTTGGCGCAAATGATACGGAACGGGTCATTTGAGCTCGGAATGGGACGGGCTAAGAAAGCTCGTTGTACCCGTTCACAACGCCGTCCCCGGTCCACAAACAGGCGAACGCCAACAGCCAAAAGGTTCTTTACGAAAAGAGAGCCAGTAACCGCCTGTCTGTCTACATAAATTGTCCTTTCTTCACCGCAACATCCGCTAGATTATTTCTGGCTGAACCCCAAACCACTGGCGCACAAACGCAGATTTTTTTCCGATTTTGGATGAGTTTCCAGGTGCGGAACGTGTTTATTTCAGAACGGAACGGGATTGAGAAAAGTGTCAGTGGCAGAACAGAACGAAGCGAAACATTTCAGACAACGTCCCAGCCTTCATGCAGAGCTTCTGGCTGCCTGCACGTTTCCTTCGGCAGGCCTAACGAGGCAACATTGGAACATTGGGTGACAACGGCACGAATTCCAGTAATTCTTTTGTGGCATGCAACGCTGTATCTTTCGCGTGCGCCAACTGCGTCCCGCTCGTAAAGCAATAAAAGGAGGACGAAGAAAATAAAAATTGCCGCTGTCATGCGCCGTGGAACACATATGCGGCGGCTGCGGTGGTGGCACTCGGGCCGGCGGCGCGGACGTGCGTCAATGCCCGCTCCCCTCACACCCACACTTTGGGCTGTCACAAGCGATGCCCGCAACTCCACGAAAACACGTTAAACCGGCCGGACGGCGAGCCGGCTAACCGCGCCGCAATGCGCACGGAATCCCGGCGAAACGCCGTGCCGACGGCCGGCTGGGAA
>JNEY01001686.1:0-10336 GCA_020875895.1 Aphelenchus avenae
GTCAGTTTTCGTTAGGACGGGACTCGGTGTCGACATATTCCTTTGCTTCCAATCAAAGCTTCCGCAGGGAAACCATAGAGTCTCGTTGGGCTGTTGGATCGTGTGTTAATGGGCATATACCTAGTTATAACTGGTTGTGAACCAACGAAGGTGCATCGTAGTGAAGCGTTCCGGCAAAAACACGTACTCGCGAGTACGTCACAGTACGGTCACATATCACGTGAGCTTCCATTACCGGTAATGCTAAGCGTCGCTATCGAGAGCGTATCATACTCTACAGGGCAAAGTGTCTCCCTCTGAAAAGTGTTTCAGCCGGAGTAACAACAGCTTGTGGTGAGGGAGCCATCACTGCGAACCTTTAGTTGCCGCAGTCACACGCGAACGCATGCTTGTTTGTCACCGTAGATTTCGAAAGTTCGGCCACTTATTCCGCCCAAACGCGAATGGGTCGCATTCAAGTGCCTGACTCATCGCTTCTTTTGTGTCACATGAGCAGAGGCGAAACGGAAGCGAACAATTGGCCGTCAGGATTATCGCGTGGCCCTCTCGAGCGGCGAAAAAAGTTCAATAGCGCCTTGGCGCGTGGCTGTTACCACACTCACGACGCTTTGCGCCTCCTCAGATTTCGCAAGTTTCCGAAGACGACCAAATTCTGACCAACGGAACTTCGGCGAATACGATGCTTTCAAGTTCTCGGTGAGAAGCCAAGCTCAGCATTCTTCCTCGGCGAAACATACGTTCCATCGCCGTAAGTCACCGTTCTTCTCGTAGACTGATGATTTTAAAGAATGGAACAATGACTGACTTCCTTTGTCGCTAGTCATCCATTCCGAATATAAAATACACATCTGCCTCTCCGGCTCTGTTCTTCGAGCGAATTTCCTTTGCGATTTTTGCGTAGCCATTTCATAGTCAAATGCTTCGTTCTTCTAGGCGATCCGCGTGTTCCCTCCCTTCAGTCCGTCCTATACCTGATAACCAAATTATTAAGGGGTACACACGGCGCTACTGCCAGATTCGCTTACCGACCGTGCCGACAAAGCGCGGTCGGGTAAATATGACCGTGCAATCGCATCAGCCCGTTCGTAAAAGTACACCGATCACGTCAATCATCATACTGGTGTTTTGGACCTTCTGCTCTTTAGGCCTTAAGTAAGTTATTCCGCAATAGGTAATAAGGTGCCAATGCCAAAACCTTAAACTAATTGCTACGCTTCCATTGATGGAAGATCACAGGCCGATAGAACTACCGTAAAAGCTCTAATATAAGACGCCCGTCTTCTAATTTTCGATGGTCAAATTTTCGAGG
The DNA here is from genome assembly GCA_020875895.1 of Aphelenchus avenae. Classification (NCBI taxonomy): domain Eukaryota; kingdom Metazoa; phylum Nematoda; class Chromadorea; order Rhabditida; family Aphelenchidae; genus Aphelenchus; species Aphelenchus avenae. Next base: position 1,310 of record JNEY01001686.1, read on the forward strand.
GTTTCGTAAAAGTCGGAAAGGGTACCCCCTATGGAATTAGAAAATTTTTTCGAAATTTTGGTGACAAAAAGTTCTCGTCTAGAATGAATAGTTATGGCCTAAAACGTATTCTAAACATGTCTCTGTTACATGTCAACCTTGAAATTTTTGGCGCACGTCTTCTATTAGGGGCCGTCTTATATTAGAACACGCCTTATGTTAGAGCTTTTACGGTACTTACCGTTTTGTAACTAAGTTGTCGTGTAATTAATCGCGGCTATCCGGATAGGCACCTAATTTTGCCAGGTTGAGTCGTCTTGTCCTTGCTTCTCGACAGATCTTCAATGCTTCAACCCTTCTGTAACCTCTCTTTTAGGGTGTGGGCAAGCTCCAACGGCTAGACGGGACTAATTTCATCACGATGATCCGCTCATTCGTCTCGTCCTTCGTCCTCATGCTGACCGTCCTTGCAGTTGCACATGCGAGTAAGTCCAAAGCTATGCCATGTCAAAAAGTCGTATGACACCCTTTATCAGGCTGAATTCGATCCGAACAAATTTCACGTGGCGTCGGGCGCGAGGTCGACTTCCTTGCATCCTCCGAAATCCATATTCGTTCTTGAAATCCTGTTTTTCAGAGCGTCCTTGCAACAGACGGTGTAACGCCCCGGAATGCATGTGCGTTCGGAGGAATCCGGTGGAGCTCTCTGAATGCATCTGTGCAGGCGAGAAGAGTCTTGGCGAAGAGTGCGTGGACGAATTGCAGTGCAGCGACGGCAACAAGTGCGTCGACTCGGTATGCACTGAGGTACCGCGAGGACCGCCGCAGAAGCATCGATGGTTCTACGAAGAGACTCAATAAAAAGGCTAATGAATTGGACGCTGCTTACCGGTTCTTCCACTTATATGTGATACCTACTACTTGCATTTTGTGTTTGACTTCCGTTATTGCGCAACATAAAAGTCACAACTTACCGTGTTTCTCCCGATTTTAGCCCTCTGCCTAATGTGTGACCCCTCGATATCGGCTTCACAACCAATCTGGGGAGGGGAGGTGAGCCTCAATTTGAAGGCCATTGAATAGACACCGATAAAGCAAGCATTCTTAGCGGAGAGGGGCCTCTCAGCGTTCTAGCTGACTAGCACTGGACGTACTCCTAAAAGTCCTACCAATTTATCATACCTAAGTTGTATGCCCCTTCATTTTTACACCTCTACCGGTACGTCAGGAAATGCAATGAGATTTGCTTGCATCCTACGTCGTGCTATTTGTTCAGACCTTTATTGCGTATCCAATTTTTATTATTTAAACTCAGTTGTCAACATGATAAATGCTAGCGCCGTGGTTAACTGGTAGAAGCGAGGCATTCGGAACGGAGAAAAGCTGAGAGTAATGGAACGTTAGACAGTTGCAGGTAGATGAAGGGGAGCGAGCTGGCGTAGAGAACTTAGGCCTTCGGTGGCATTCTAATGCAGAAGAGTGTGTAATGCGGAAGATAACGGTAGGAGCTTGAAGAGAAAGGGAGGTTAAGACATCAAACTTTATCGGTGAAGAACTGGGTCGCATTTGCAAAATTTGGAGAACATTGTTATCAAAAATGAGGGCGATAGTGATCCGGAAATAGGCAGGTTGCGTAGCGCTGATTCGTCCACGAAGCACGGGCGTTTGTCCTTCGCTGCTCCGACTACTCGGCCTTCACTTCCTCGTGCGTGGTGGTCGTGGTGGTCACCACCGTGGTGGTACCGGCCGGCGCGGCGGGAGCGCCGCTCGTCGACGGCGCAGCAGTTCCCGCTGCTTCGGCAGCCGCCGGACCGACGGTCGGCTTGTCGGTGGCGTTCATGACGAGGTTGTGCGTGAGCGTGTCCCAGTCGGGCCAGTACTCATCCTTGACGCGCTTCATGAACGTCACGAGGTTGGGCGTGTTCTGCTCGATGAACGGCTTCACGTTCTTGCTGTTCAACGGCGTGTCGTAGATGGACACGAGAGCCCCGAAGAGCGTAGCGTCGATCTAAAATGAGACGCAATCACATTTTTCGAGTAGATTAAGAAGGAATTTAAACTATCTGTTTCTACAAAAAGATGAACATTATCTGTACGGTTAAGAAGCCATAAGTAACATTATCTGTCCACTGAGCGTCCAAAACATGTTTCTGATAGCTCTGTTAACACGTTTAAGCAAGGAAGATTCGAAGAATATCTTGAGACCCGGCTTGATAAAAGATACTTACAGTGGTCGGCTTGTCGCCGAAAACGTATGGCTTGTCACCGAGGAAGGTCGACAGAGCCAGCAAGTCCTTCTTGAAGATCTCGTCCACCTCGTCCGGCGTGTTACGGCCGATGCCCTGCGCCTGGAGAGCGCCCTTCATCTAAAACTTGAACTATCGAGAAACGATACACAATCATGTTAGAGATTGCTCTTCCTTACGGCTAAAAACGTGCGAGAGATTTAGGCCAGACTAATTCGCTGATACAGACATTGGCACTTACCTTTGACTGAAGACGCTTGATGACGACCTTCTCGAAGGCGAACTTCTTCAGTCCGCTCAAGTGTGCGATGAAGCCCTTATCAGTGGCGAACCACGACGGGTCACGGCTGCGGTCGTAGACCATTGCGCGAATGAGCGACTCCTCGATGAGCACGGTGAGGGCACGCTGCTCGGCACGTTCGCGACTGCTCAGATGACGGTCGATTCCCAGGTTGAAGATCTAAAGCAGCCAAATGTGGACACTACGCCGGCAAAGAAGGGCCTACCGAGACGAGGTTCTCAATGATGAAGCTGCTGTCTGCGAACTGACGTCCATTCAGCTCGATGAACGGGATCTGTCCCTTCGCAGAGCCCCACTTCAGCTCGTTGCTGACGTTCTAAATAAGGCAGTTGATTCAAGCTAACGCTAAAATGCAAACGCGTAGAACAGTGAGGCTTACCACGTAGTTGAGCTTGGTGAAGCGAATGAAGGTCTCGAGCTTGATGGCGAACGGCGACGTGCTGACGATGCATCCGCAGCGAGGAAACTGCACGAGATTGATCACGTCCTGCTTCCAGTCGCGCACCAACAGTCCATGCGTCGGCTTGAAGGCCATGTTTTCGGTGGCTGAAAGTGGAAGAGTAGACGGAGGAAGCTAGCGTGCATTCACTTGCGGTCACGAACGAGCGCCGGTCGCTAAGGCTATTACGCGAGCAAATAGGAACATCACGACCGCGAACAAGCCGTAAAAACACACTCGAAATGGCCAATGCAGCAAAAAAGAACGTTCTTAATGAGACACAGATGTGAACCTACTAGCTCGAAGAGAAACACCTGGACTCGAAAAAACAGGCTCGTCTCAGACATTCGTATGTGGATTTAGACATTCCTGAACGAGTTTATAACGTTTGGCCCACAGATACGTTTCTGCTGTAAGGTTCAAAGAGCCTTTTCCAGGATGTATTTGGACCAGTGGACCAGTGGAGTGCTCCAAAAACTCGTCAGTCTGTGGCAATTTGACCTGCCAGCGACAACCAAGCAGGGGCTGGGCGAGGGTTAGGCAAGTAAAGCAAGGCTTTCCAAACTCACAAAACCATTTAAACGAATTTTTGCATTGTAGCCGAACGGAAAGTTGAGCGCAATCGTTGACCACAACCGCTAGGCCTATGTAAAGTCGAATGTTTGAGTCAGCGTCCGCTGCTCGTGCGCCTAACACGCGGATTGCTGCCGGTGGATTGATGAATCGCAAGATCAGGAAAAAACACTGAATCACGCACTTGTGGCCGTCAGCGGAACAGAAAAGAAAACATTCCGAACGCGCTACGTGTCCGTCCGAAACGGAGGCTTTCACCCGCAACGAAGCGACGGAGAGCGGAAGCAAATAAACATCGAGCCCCTTAAGACCTTCGGCCCGACGTTCGACGCTAAATGGATTAGTAACGAACAGCTGGAGGGGCACGGCAGCCGCGAGAACGGGAAGGCAGATGCCGGGTTGTGACTAATAAGGGAAGGGCTTCTGGCGGGAAGGAAGCCCCTTGGAGGAGCTGCGCAGCTAGGCGTATCGCTTGCTAATAGCCGGTTGGGATACGTCGAAGCAGCGAACTTGTACAAAATGCATCCAGCTTAAGATGGCTTCGGAGAGCAGACCGCTAGTGGATCGCCTTTACTGGAGGGATGAATGTCGCTTCAAAACGTGGGCATTTTACATGGTTGAATTCCCCTGTGCCGATGTGGTCCTCATGCCTGCCAAACCTGCGTACAAGAATACCATCGAGACAAGGGCAGGATTATAGGGTTTGCTCTCAAGCTGACAACGAGCGAACCCTTTAACGTGCAGTCTTTTGAAAACCTGAAAAATCCAATCTACTTTTCGGAGACTACAAAGAAATCATATAAAAGGCGTTGACAAGAAAACCAAGAAGCAAAGAGCGCTAGAAACGGTACGTTCTCGTTGATTCATCATGACAATGGGGAACGAATTTGGTCCTGAAATGAATCCAGCATTCCCATCTGTTTCAGCAAAATTCGTCAGGCCTAGCAGATTTAGCGTACGCGAACGTGTGGACACTGAAATCGCGCGCAAGGGTGTCGCGATACGCGATACGAAATGCGATCCCACGCCCGCAGTACTTGGCGTCGCACCTTTCGACAGCGGTGGCGCGATGATGAGGGGATGAGCGGCAGACGCCGCGTTCAATGAGGTCGCTGCCGCCGCAAATCTCGGCGGAATTAACGGGTCACCCGTGCACTGGCAGTCGGTGGGAAAGGTGAGTAAACAATACGGAAATCGTAGCGCGCTGCTGCGGCGGCGGGCTAAGGGCGGGAACGTCAGCGGCGGGAAGGAAACTGCACTACGCTTGATCAGAGGACACCAAATTTCGGACATGGACTGACGGAGCGAATGCGAAAAGAATGCAGACGCTTCGTGTGTTGTGTGTGTGGACTGTGAAGAATTATGCAAAGAGGATTGCGACTGCTTGTGCCACATGCGTAAATTGGTCACATGGTAGGAGTGTACAGATCGGAGTGTCTGTTGGCTTATGCGATTTGACAAAACGTCACGGACGAGCCTTGGGTGAACCAAAGCATGAGACTGCTCACAGCGTGGGTGGGAACTCAGTTCAGTCTTACCGGACAGAAAATTACATGTGCTAGCATACAGGTAAAGTATCTGAGTCGTACAAAAGCCAGCTTAATCTAGGAACTTACCAAAATTTCAACATTCAACATCTAGCGATTTCAACATAAAAAGCAAGGCTTCGTGTTCTCGTAAGCTGATCTAGGTGATCAAGATGACGTTGGCCGCCTATAAGGACGTGCTTTAGAATTAGCAAGCCAGGGTGAGGTAACGATGTAGACGGCCAAAAACTACAGGAACCCCGCAAAGCATGGGCCGTTGTGAGAAGCACGCCCGTGTGAATGCGTTAAGTCGATAATCGATGATATGCGGCAAGAAACGGGTGCATCAAATGATCCAAGATTGTAGAAACGAGGAAGAGAACGTTCAGGCAACGCATCTAACCACTGCTACAAGATCGACCTTGATGAAGTACTGGAACGCTACAGAAATGTGGACTCTCCCAACAAGGAACGCAAGCATCGGATCCAAATCCCCTTGTCCCGAAGAAGACCGCGGAGTATGCGATGCTATTCACATGCATGCGCGCGAAACGTTGACGGGCGCGCGGAAGCAGAAAAACGAGTTCACGTGGTGCGGCTGAGTGCGCAATAAATCGGCTCAGAGTGTTTTCAGTAATGTGTGCGACGCGCGGTTGCGCGCGCAAACGCGGCTTGTTTACGTTTCTCAGCGCTGCGCTCAGTTGCCTTTTGGCGCTGGCGCTGAATCACGCGCGGTAAGCGTTAAAAGTGGAAGTGTTGGAGCGAAAGTAATTGCAAATGAAGGTATTTAGGGGTAGGCCCCGTGACGGAGAGAAAGACTGACGGAAGAACTGCACTTCCAACTTCGAAAATGGGAGGAAAACGTGACCGAAAATAGGAAGGCGAAATAAGAAATCACCTGTCGATGTAAGGGCAACACCGGGGTCTTGTTATCGACCGGGTGTTAGCACAGTTCTGCGTACTGATAAGTAAAGGTCGAAGAACGTTTGAATGAGCGACCTTCAGACGGAATGCTGCAGAAACAGGCTATGAATCGAAAAACAATCGTCGTTGCGCTAGGCCACTAACGCGGAATAGAAGCATTCCTTAAAGCAGTCATGCTAACCTGGCATACAAGCGACTCTAAGAGCGTGACACCTCGCAACCAGAGCCCACGCTGGAGAGGGTGCGCATGTTAAAAAGGTTTTTTTCGCCTCTCAAAGGCGGATTTCTTTTGTCTCTCTCAAACGTTTTTTTTCATGCTGTAGGAAGAACCGATTTCTGTGCGAATTAGACCCGGAAAAATTCGATTGTAAATTACCCGCAACAACTGGAGATAAAAAGAACTTGCGTGAACAGAGCGAAAGCCAAAATCAACAACATGTCAAATTTTATAACTCAAACAAGCTGACAAGCCACCGCAACTCAATGTTCTACCGACGTACCGCTTCGGCGCACTTACACAGACAGCTTGGATCTCGGCGATACGAGCGCGACTTTTAAAGCGCGCGCTATACAATTAGTCGCCTCATGAAAGGTTGCACGGAGCAAATCACGTTTGTTGACATCAATCTCACACGCGAACGAATGCGTGAGGAGGACAGGACAGCCGCTGGAGGCCACGGGGCAACCAGCCCGCGGACGGCGACGGATAGGACCTGTTGCGGCTGGCAGCTGCGACAGAAACGCACACACACACGCACGACATACAGCGCACACTATTCACCCGGACGGTGGCGGAGACAGGACGATTTTCCCACTGTCATCGATTGCGCTTTTTGACGCCCGATAGTTTTCTTGTCCTACGTTAATGGGCAACGATACTGCCGATTATAATGTTGCACTAGTCAGATGGCCTGTTTGAAGTCAGTGCAAAACTGCTCGCGTTTTGTGCTGGACGTATGCCGTTTTTTAAACTGCGTAGCGCGGTTTGAATAGCTGCGGCATTGCGTCGTTTGTTTTTGAAGCCGGACACTTTAGCGCTCTAAAAGACGTACATTCTCGCGGCAACTTAGTAACTTTTTTGAGGCGGCACGCGATTAAGCTTAGGCTTAGTTACGCCAACAGTTGGTTATTTCAGCCATGGACCTGCGTCAGGACCTGCGCAACCCTGTGTGGGACTACTTCACCGTCTTCGAGAACGGCACCTACACCTGCAAACGGTGCGACACCAAGAGTTTCAACGCGCCGCCAAATACGACTAACGCGAAGCGGCATCTAGAGCGATTCCACAAAGAGGCCTACGCGGAGCTGTTGCCGAGGCTGAACGCCGAAAAGAGCCCACTAGCGAAGGAGAAAGCGGTAGGAACCTCAGGGACCCGGCGTCGGAGCACCAGTTCCGTGGTGAGGACGACCAGCCCAGCAAGCCTGACGCCGGCGGAAACACTGGCCCTGGAGATATTTTCGAAATACCAGGAGAGCAAGCGCAGCAACGAGGCGATGGAAGGCCACCATGAAGATGGGTGAGTGTTCTACCTGCGTGTTGCCTCTAGCTGGAAAAGAAACTAGAAGCCCAGCAAACATTCTTGGCGTTTATTACGGGAAGAAACTAATCAAACGACCAAGGATGTTCGAAGCAACAGGGAGAAGAGAACAAGGCTGGGCGGAATTCTTTCGAAGACCGGAGACTAAAGCCACCGGACCCGACCCTGGAAGAGAACTAGGGCTTCCAACGGGGAATGGTCAGCGCGAGAAAGCGCATAGCTATGGGCTTAATGTCGGCTGTGGTGGGCTGTTGTCGCGGAAAACTGACAGTAACGAAACCTTAGAGCCGATGCAAAGCATATGCAGTCGGACTACGCATAAGTGCTTCTAGTAGTTCGCGACTCGAAAATTCTATTGGGAAAACCTAATCATCGCGGCTAAAGACAAAATTGGCAAATGTCGTGGTATTTGTTGACGCAAGCATAAGACGTGCAGAAAATGTGAATGAAATGGCTGACGGTATACTTAGCGCTAATCGATTTTGCTAGACGGGCCTGACAGTTTCGTACAGCCATGTGTAAGCAATCTGGCGTAAGTCATATAGCTAGCCGAGAACGACCACCACCGGCCGCAAGGAATGCAGGCGCTAATGAATGCTAGCGCGCTGAGGATGCGCTCGCGCTAATTGGAACAATGTGTTCGACGCTATGGGCCGGCGGAAATTCCATTAATCGTACCATCCTTGGCGATGCGATTGAATAATTTGGCATTAGCGCGAGACAAATGGGGAACGGCGGGAAGGGGGAATGCACGGCCGCATGGCTCGTCAGGACGGCGTGTACAGACGGGATGGACGGTTCGGAAAAATTCATGTCGCTTTTCCTAAGGAAGCCGCACGTTCGAACGTCCGCCAGGCATCTGATGGGCGGGAAAGAATTCGGAATCCATCTTCTCCCGATATTTTCTGATTTTTTGGCTTAGGACCCCAAAAACACGAATGCTCGGGCATAGGCTTAAATTGCTCCTTACGTTTGAGGGCCTATGCTCAAGCTTAGAAATAGAACATAGAGATTTTCGAAGTTTGTGTGGGTTGGTTCCGGAATCCGCAAATTATGCGGGGATTCCGAATTCTTACCGAGCGGCGATCTGCTGCGATATAATGGTTGTTGGAATGAGTGGCTGGAATAAATGCGGTGGTGGTGGCTATGGCTGTCGGTGATGTGGCCGCAATTTCCGATCGGAACGCGCCGCGTAATGACCCCGGCGGACGGAGGAAGGGGCGTTCGCCAGCCACAAGTGCGGCGAGAAAGTGTTCGCGTGTGCTCTCCGCGGGCCGAACGGACGCAGGGGAGCAAAGTTTACACCAGCAATCTCCTCCGAGGGACGGAGGGTCTCTGTTCGGGTCAGCGGTGCAGCCGCGAGAGTTGTATATGTGTGTGTGGAAGGTGGCCGCTTGAGCAGCGCCCATCGAATCCACTTGTGGCGGCGATCGGTGGTGGGTTATGTGGCTGTGATTCGAATGGATCGTCCATTGAGAACGCTCCCTCTTCCTCGAGAAAA
>JNEY01001689.1:0-13908 GCA_020875895.1 Aphelenchus avenae
AAGTTCACTGAACTGTCCGGTTCACTTAAACTGTGATGACGACTATCTGTTATGACCTCACACGAATCGGTCAACGCAGTAGCACGTGCAGACGGAATGTGCGTAGCCGGAATGACCCGCTAGCTTCGAGGTAGAGACATGCGATCCATGGGAATTCTAGGCAGGATCATGCGAAGAATGAGCATACTAAGCTCGAGACCTACTATGAAATTATTCCCACGTTACCGTCTGTAAAGTTTTAGTGTGGTGCCATTGTAGGTAATAATCGGAGAAACCTTAACTCATCATAGGCCAACAAAACTGAAGCGCGAACGTTTGTCAGGACACCAGCGCTTTAGCTTTACATTAGCAGCGCCTCAGAAACGCTCGATTTGATCAGTCATAGTTTTGCTTGAACCCTACGACACGTTTTGACGACCACATTCGATTCTCACTAAAACAATAGGCGGCGCCCTAGCTTGACCTCCGTTCAGATCAGCGTATAGGTAGATCAACTATTTCATTCCTCGAGAACAACAATGTTTCCGTGTCAAACGACTTTTTACGCAGTCCGACCTTTGTTTCGACGTCGCATGATGACGTCTGTTTGCGCAGGCGGCAGAGGGGCACGTCGTGTGGCATGTAAAAACAAGGGTCTTGTGGAAGTCCGTCATCTCAGCCAAAGTCAGAGTCATGTGGCTCCAGGTCGCGGTCGTGTATGGAGCGCTTTGCGGTTACGCCAGCGCGCAAGGATGGTGCAGCGACGGAATCCCGGCCTTCTTCCGTAAGTTAGCACTAGACGGAAGTTACTAAGGTGAGCCTGAAGGACGGCTTATGGAAAGGTGATTTCCCGACAGTCAACGATGCGCAACCTTAGTGGTTCCGCTTCGATTTACAAAATTTAAAGCAGTTTCCGTGAAAAAATAACCGATATTTTTGGTGTCGATACCGATTCTAAGTCCATAACAGCATGTGAAATGCTCCCTACCCGAAACGAACAGGTAGAGCCGGTATTTCTGGGGGATTAGGATGCCAAGAAAACCCATATCCTACGTAGATTCCGATTTCCGCCCATTCATGCTCACTGATTTAACGTAAGCTTCCGGCAAATCGTATCCGTTCAGCGTGCAACCCGGAGACAGGCGTCTGCATAGCCGACCCTTCGCTGACGTGCGAGTTCGTCGGCGTCTCGATGTTCTGCTGTGAGTTGGCATCAAATGGTCCTTAACCAACGGTTCTGAAAGCTTAGGCGGCAAGAAGCAGACCACTCCGACGACGCCAACCACGCCGACTACTCCAACAACACCGACTACTCCAACGACACCCACCACTCCAACTACGCCGACCACTCCCACTACGCCCACGACGCCGACCACTCCGACCACTCCAACCACGCGTAAGCTGAATTTGCTGATTCTGGAAAGCATCACCCTGCCCCGCGTCCTCACTTCCGAAAACTGCGGCATCGCCCAGTCACTAGGGGTTTACCAGGGGACGAAATCAAGATCACTCTAGGACGCCACGGCCATGCCATCGGTCCTTGCACGGACCAGAGAGACTAGACCAAGCCAGGGCTAGAAATGCTGTCCCTCGCCCATTTTCGTGTAAACCCTCAGCTCGCGCAGGAAACTTTCTCGGGAAAGTCTAAAGCCAGAAAGTGGGTGATTCTCGGAATTTTCGGCTGAACGATCGGTTCCATTCGTACCGGTACTCTTTGCTTTTCCGAAGTCGGGCCTCTTCTTCCGCCACAAACGTGCAAAAATACCCCAGCTGCGCTGCGAAGTACTTTACCCTTTAGCGTGAGATTCTGCGTTATGTCGTCAGAGTTGCACAGGTCCTGGTGCGGTCCTGATGCTGTAATTCTGGACGTGTAGGTCCTGGTCCAGTCGTCATAAAAAGTCCCCAGGGGTGGTCCTGGCCCTGGTCCTCGGTTCTCTGAAAAAGTGCCCACCCCTGTATGCCGTGTGAGTCCACAAACAATTGAGTGTTTAGCGAGTGGCTGCAAGGACGAGGGCTATGACTGCCCGCAGAAGAAGTTCCTCTGCAAGAAGGCGGTAAGTATGATGCCCCAACGGGCCTGTAAGCCCACACACGCCTTCTTTAGTCCTACCAAGCGCTGATGCTGAAGCTGTGCGCCAAGACCTGCAAGTTCTGCTAAGAGCGCAATCGACGCATACCAGCGTGTCAATGCTAGTCCGATAGTGATATGTGAACAATAAAACATTGCCTGAACGTCCATACAAGCCAGTGAGACCATCGAATACCGGCGCTTTCGGACTCGTGGAAACGGCGGCTCACACGTTCGACTTCGGCTCAGACCAGACCTAGTTGGCGTCCGAGACTCAGCTTCACCGACACCCGATTTAGTCCAGTCCCAAAATATCGTTCTAGTAGACTGTCTGACTGGGTTGTAGTACTGATGTCATCCGACTATGGAATTGTCTTATCGCAAAATCGACTCCTAGGACTTTAGTTGTCGTACTGCTAGCATCGTCTGAAGTCATTCCCAGTTGAGGCTAATTCCTCGCTTCTCATCCACCGTGTTAGCAAGAATTTTTGCCTTGGCCTCATGCTGTTTCTGATCAAGCATCAACCCGATGCATGCGCAATGCACGGACTAATTCTCACAAAAGTCATGCCTTCATGTGTTTGATTAAAGTGGTTTGAGCAGAGTGTTTCCGCGAGGTTTGCGTAAGCAGACAAGTTAGCCGCTGTCTTTGACGCGGTAAAAAGTTATTAGTCTGTACAAACTGCTAGGTAGTAAGTCTCCAAAATATGTCTGAGGCGCTCCCGTCGAGCTCACTTCTTAGTGTGTGAATTTTTGTTGCGCCGGATAGAGCGTACTTCAAAGTCTTTAATTTATACATTTCGCGTATTCTTTGCGGAATATTCACACGACGCTTTTCGCGAGAGTAAACAAGCCATCGACCTCTCCAGCGTCGGGTAGCGGATAGCAAGAATTAGTCAGCAAGTGGTCGACGCTTTGGCGTTGTGTCCCCTCCGTCCTCCGACGACGCATGACCCAGTAAGCGGCTTACGAGAAATCATCCATTCCGGAATAACGTTCTGCGCAATGATTGAGCCGCAATATCGGACGATAATTCTCCAACGGCTTCGGGAACGCGATCGAAAATGCGCTCCGTTCGCGAGGGTCTTCGCTTCATGTGAGTTTTCCACGAGATTAAGAAGAGTAACGCTCTAAGCTTTAGACGACGCCTTGACGGACAAGCTTCATCACATGGCCGCGAAGCAGAAGCTCCGCCAGCGCAATCGATCCACCGCGGACGAGTACGTTATAAGCACCAATCATTCGCGCAGGAATTGGGATTAAAACTGGAAAATTTTGGATAGGCTAAGAAAATTTTACGACCAAAAAAGCGCTATTAAAACCGGTAAACTTCAAGGAAATGTTAACCTTCTAGAGTCCCCAAAATATCAAATTAATCCATAGAATATTCAGAGAAACGGAGAAGCAATCAAGCTAATATTGTGCTCCAAAACCTAGAAAATAAGCCAAATTTAGCCATATTTTCGAGCTCAACTCAGTTCATAATATAGTGATACTCAAGGCTACGCTTAACTTTCCAGGAAACCACCAGAATTTGGGTTCTAAATCACATCTTTGTCAAGGTCAAGTGATGATCAGCATGCTTAGTTATCCGCTACAAAGCAGGGCAGGCAGGTCCGCGTCCGGCCTTGTAGTCCAGGGAATTTAGGTGCTAGTTTTTGCCCTGGTACTCAGAAAAAAGTGCCCAGCCCTCCTACCAACGTGTCCTCTTTAGCGCTGCGAGCGGCGAGGAAGTAGAAGCTCTGCGGCAGGAACTCGGCGAGGTCTACAAGAAGAAGGCCATCAACGACCAGCAGCTCATCGACACCAACAACAAGCTGGCGGTCGTGGAGAAGGAGCTGAAGAAAGTCACGAAAGAGTACGTCCTTTTCCAGCCACATAGAGAAAATGACCTGGATTTTAGGCGTGACGACGCCCTCAAGCGAATGAAGGAGATGGAGCAGGAGGTGGAGCGGGCGCGGAACACGGCCGGCGACACGCTCGCGGACAACCAGCTCATCAAGGACGAGCTCCTCGCCCTTCATGTACGTGAGGAGCCCGGCAATGACTCGTTATTTGCGAAATATTGACAGTAGTGTAGACCAGGAACCAGGTAGTTGGGTCATATCAACTCAGCAGGCCTTGAAATTTCTGTTTGGCTGCCTGGATAATGGATCCAGCGGGCCTCCGCCCTGGCATCTGCCGACGTGGCGCAAAACACGCCCTGGTGGTCAACCAGCTCGTCAAGGACGAGCTCCTCGCCCTTCATGTACGTGAGGAGCTCCGGAAAGACCCTTATTGCGTAATACTGAAAATGGTGTATACCAGGAGCCAAGATCGTACGGGACACGTCGGGCCTGGCTGTAAACTTAGCAGGGTTACTTCCGTTCAGCAAGGCCTGAAAAGCTCTAGTTGACTGCCTGCTAATCCTACCGCCCGCATTTGTATTTTGAATGTCCTATTCAGGAACCTGTGGGTCTGTACCAGGTCGTTCCTGTTCCATTCCGTGCCAAAAATGCGCTGAATGAATTTTTGAGCACGGAACACAAAACGGTACGGGAGACTTGCCCGTGGAACGGGAAGCGACACGACGACACGAGGGTCCTCATAAGAGATATTCCGAGTCCTCTTACAGACTAGCAACCGGCACACGTACCGTACTGACCCGCCCCTACCGTACTCTGTACCGTACTGACCAACACCGTACCGTGCTGACTCTGCCCGTACCGTACTCTGTACCATACAGTACGGTAGGGCACGGCAGTACGGGCCGTGATAGGTTACGGTACGATACTAGTATGGGCCGTACTAGTGCTGAATACCGAAAAAACTGGATCCGTACCGTACTAGGGCGATCCCACCCGTACCCTAAGCAGTTCTGTACTGACCTACCATACTCCGTACCGATATAGTGGCGGTACGGTACGGCCGTACCACCTGAACCTTTGCCAAGCTTTAGTCCTCATCATTGTTCCCGTCGTTCCAACTGACGATAACGGCACGTTTCAGGCGATGTACGACGCGCTGAACACGAAGTACCTCGTGTGCGACGAGGAGCGCAACCAGCTCATCGACCGCCTCAAGGAGATGAAGGAGCACGAGGTGGCCGTCATCAACGAGTTCAACGAGAAGGAGCAAGAGTACGCAGCATTTATTGAGTTTCATTAAAACATGCTCGTTTAGGCGACAACGGCAGCGACTCTGCGCCGCTATCGAGGAGGCCGCGAAGCCGAACCCCGTGGCCGACGCAAAAGCGTAAGTTTTCCTGCGCAATGTTAGATTAGCCAACGAGAATTCCACAAGACAACCCCTGAAACTAACGCCAGGTGGGATCGGGTTCAGGGCAGCATGATTTTTTGTTTTCCAAGGAAATTTCGCTTAATTTATACCCCAAATACGTACAATCCTACTGAAAGCGGTCGAAGTTTTTGGCAACTATTTGCAAAAAATCGGCCCGCAGAACCGGGGGCATCGATTTTTGGAGGTAATTAAGTACATTATGGGAGTCTGTTAGGGGTTTTCGAAACTCTTTCCATCAAATAACAACATTCCCCCTCAACAAGCCCCATCTTTGGACGAGACAAAATGTACACTTTGCCTCGGGCACTTTAATTACCCGAACCTCTAAGTCTTTCCGTTTCAGTCCATCCGAACCCGGTAGCAATCCGGCGCTCAAAGAAAGGTAAACTCAACTAAACATTCCACCAAATTTCCGGGTTCCTTGGCTTCGGTAGCGCAAATTCTGACGCTCTAACGCTCGACTTTTAACTATCTCTATGTGCTTTGGACACTTTAACGTTCGGTTTCAGCTTCGAGATGATCGGCCTCGACGGCGCCTTAAGCAGCGTGGACTTTGGCGTCGAGCACTTCGACGACGTCATTCCCGAGCGATGTGCTCTGAAATTTGTACGTTGTTGACCGTCAAGACGGCGGGTCAGCCTGAACGCATTCAGGAGTGCGACGAGATGGGCGAGGTGAACGACTGCCTCTGGCACCCGAACGGAAAGATGCTCTTCACGGCGGGCAGCGACAAGAATATCCGCCTCTTCGAGTTCGCCAACGAGACCTGCACGAAGAAGTTAGTTTTCCACTGACGACCGTTCACTGGCCCTTTATCGAGTCCCTCGCCGAGAAAGGAGCATGTGCCTCAAGAGAGACGAGCATGAGCCGTAGAAGCCCTGAACACCGAGCGGAATGAGCTTAAGCAGAGAATAGATGGGCAAGAGTTAGAAGGCACGGACATTAGTGGAGGTATGGATCTGAAGACTGAAGACCATGAGAAGGTGGGCTGAGGAGAATCCACAGGAAGATCCGCGAGTTCGACAATGAGACGTGCACGAAGAAGTGCTTTGTCTATTGGCCACCTTTCAAATGGCCCTGTATCGAGGCCCTCTTCAAGCACTCCGAGGAGAGAGGTGCATGGACTTCGAGAAAGAGGAGCGTCGGCCTCGGGAGTGCCGAGCATGAGCCGTAGAAGCCCTGAATACTACTGAGCGCAATGTGATGGAAGAGTGAGGAGCTGAGCAAGAGTCGGAAGGCTACGTGCCAGTGGTATAGAGATAGTCGGGACACCCTCCGTGACGTGAGCCGTGCCGTGATGACACCCCCGTGACGTGAGCCGTGCCGTGACCTGAAAATCCATGCCGTGACGTGATATCTGAAATCACCGGCTTTTGCACTATCACGGCAAATAACGTCACGTCACGGCGTGAAATAACGGAAATTTTTGGGCCCGTGACGTGAACCGTTCCGTGATGACCCTCCCCGTGACGTGAGCCGTAACGTGATCACGGCATAACGTCACGTCACGGCTCACGGCACGTCACGGTCAACTATCTCTACAGTGGTGTGCTCAGACCTCGATGATGAGGAGTATTAGACTCCGACTTGCAATGCCCGATCCGTTCGCCGTGCCGCGCTAAGCACTCCTGTGCCGTGCTGAGCGAAAAATGCAGTGGCGCTTACACTAAAAACGGCACGGCACCGACATAAAAAGGGCATTTTATGGCGTCTTCCCGTACTCCGTGCCGGGGAACACGACGGAACACGGAGTGGAGCGTGTTACTGGCGCGGAAGCCAAATTCTAAGGAGTATGTTGAGGGAAGTGCGGAGAGCATCGGTTGTAAAGCGATCCCGCACTTTCACTGAGAAGGCAATGATCTTAGTGGAGGCATCGACCCGAAGACGGAGAACCCACAGGAGTACTGAGGAGTGTCAGCATGAGGACTGACTGTCATGGCGCAGGAAAGTGTGCATCCTGATCCGGACAGGTGAGCTGCACATGATTTTACACGCATGAAGAGCGTAAGGTGGTAGACGAGAGGTACGAAGACGATTAGTGAAGGGTATGATCCTTAATAGAGAGAAGCACTGGCCTTAAGCCTGAGGAGCATCTGCCTGAAACGTGAGGAGCACTAGATGAAACGTAAGGAGCATCAGCCTGAGTAGCGATGAAACGATTAGCGCAGCATGCGAAAGAAAGTTCCCTGCTTAGCGAAGAGCGTGCATAGCCGTACGACACGAAACCCCCAGCGAAAGCCATTTGAAGCCTCAGAATACATTCCTGCCAATTTCGCGCCCATACAGCATTGTGATCGCTCTGACCTAGGTCCATGTTCACCACCTCGAACCAGGGCGTCACTCGGATCGACCTGGACCCGGAGTGCAAGCACATACTTGGCTCGAGCAACGACCGCGCAGTCCGCATCTGGAGCATCGCCGACCAGCGGCAGCGGGTACGGACTAGACTTAGACGCGACACCACCCGGACCGCACTCCGTACCGTACTGGCCATCCCGTACCACACTCCGTACCGTACAGTACGGTACGGAGTACGGTACGCCCTGTACTAAACCCGTATTAGGGTCCGTGTTCAGTGCATGTTTAGCCTAAGCATGATGCCGTACCGTACCCCGTACTGCGCCAGTACGGTACGGTACGGAAACCCGTGCGGCAACTGTACCGTACCGTACCCCGTACCGTAGTATACGGTACGCAGTACGGTACGGTACGTAATATGGTACGGGAGTCTAAGTATAGTATGGACAACGATCTTTTCGGCTGGTTGTGAGGGGTATGCAAAAGGGCTGCGAACTGCTCTTAGCTCTTAGGTAGCTTTTAGGCTTGGCTCATGGAGAGACACAAGTCTTACAAAAAGTTTTGCGAACGTAGAATGGTCCGCCTTTTCCCGGTGCCTTGAGTCAAGAACCAAGAGCCCCAATTATCCTACTAGCTTGTATAGTAAAGTATCGTCTTGTAGGTTAATCAGAACATTTTATCAATTTATTTCAAGCTTAAATACGTGCGTAACAAACCCGACATAAATCTTGCCTAAGCCAAAGGCTTCACTGAGGTTTAGCNAGGGTATGCAAAAGGGCTGCGAACTGCTCTTAGCTCTTAGGTAGCTTTTAGGCTTGGCTCATGGAGAGACACAAGTCTAACAAAAAGTTTTGCGAACGTAGAATGGTCCGCCTGTTCCCGATGCCCTGAGTCAACAACCAAACACAAAAAATAACTTTTTTATTTTGCGCCTAAAGTACGTGTGTAACAAACCCGACATAAATCTTGCCTAAGCCAAATGCTTCACTGACTGTTTAGCACGCGTTCACGGGCCATACGGACAAGGTCTCCGCGGCGAAGTTCCACGCGCAGGGCCGCCAGGTGGTCTCCGGCTCTCACGACAGGACCATCAAGATCTTCGACATCGGCGCGAATCGATGTGAGTCCCTTCTAACGGTCCTCCATTTGGCGTGCTCCATTCCAGGCCAGAAGACGCTGATGCCGGGCTCGACGGTCTTCGACATCGCGTCGAACGATCGCTTCGGCATTCCGATCATTAGCGGCCACTTCGATAAGAGCATCCGGTTCTGGGACACGCGCTGCGACACGCACACGAACGTCGTGAAGATGAACGGCAAGGTCACCTCGCTGAGCGTCTCCACGGGTAAGCGCCACTGGGAATTTCGGGTAGTCAGCGCACAAAGTTGTGCTAAGTGAACCTGTAAGACTCAGCCTACTAAGCTTAGGCTTAGGAAGGCCGATGCCTAAGTGATCCGGCGCGAGAATGGCTATGAACCTCTAAGGTCCATTCCTGATGATTTTAAGTGAAAGTGTATGCGCATTTGCCGGCTGTTTCTCGTTGCTAAGCCTAATGTTTGTCCGTTTAGACGGCCAGTACCTGTTGTGTTCCTCGCGCGACGAGACGCTGTCGCTGATCGACCTCCGCAACTATGGAATCGTCCACATTTACAGGTACGGATTCATCCTTTTCAATGCCTCCGTAGTCTATGCTAGGTATCGGTGATCCCCACTGCCGTACCGTTCGTCGTTCTGTGCCACTTTCTAATACATGTTGACTCTTTCCCTGCCGTTCTCTGTTCTCTGTGACATACAAGCCTAGCCGTACCGCGCTGATCCTCTCCGTTCCGTAAAGTGCGGTACGGACTGCATTATGCACCGAAGTCGTACCGTCCTACGTACTGCGCCACTGCGGTACGGTACGGCCGGCTTAGTCTAAGCGCTGAGAACGGAACGGAGAACGGACCGTTCTTCTGTCCGCACTACCAATGGTTTTCCGTACCGCCAGAAAAACGGAACGAAGCACGGCTCCGCAAGCCATTCTACCATCTAATTCTGTGCTTTCAGCGCCGAGCAATACCGAACGTCGTCCGACTACAGCAAGTGCATCATCAGCCCCGGGATGAAGTTCGTGGCGGCCGGCTCCGCGGAGGGTCACGTCTTCATCTGGAACCTCAACACGACGAAGCTGGAGAAGGTCCTCTACAAGGGCGGGCACGAGTACGTTTCACCGAGATTTTTCATGCCTAGCCTCGCTCGAAGCACACTGAGCTTGAGCACTGTCTTAAGGGAAAGCACATTCTTGCTCTCTCTCTCAGTCGCTTACCTCTTGCTTTCAGAGGTCACGCTGTGCTAAGCATCAGCTGGCACCCCTCCGGCCACATGCTGCTCACCGGCGACCGACGCAAGACCGCGTGCATCTGGCGCTAAGGCGACGCAAAGCCAGGATACAGACGCTCATCGAATGGACAGTCTTCTCATGTACGAATGTTGTATTATTTCGTGTACAATGCTCTTCCGACTGTCGTTTTCTTTCTCCGAGATGTTCCAATGTTCTACTCAAGAATTTGGCCTTTTTGTCGCTTTGATTCAACGAAAAGTGAATGCGCTGTGAGCAGACTTCGGTGCTCCCTCCGCCAGGCATTTGTCACGTATTCATTCGTGTACGATCATGTTTCGTTCAGGACGCTACTACAACGTCACCAACATAATTGTTCTCGAATAAATGTTCTTTGCTTTTCGACCATGCGAGCAAAGCGTTTTCCAATAGATAGGAAAAAATTCTTGGATGGGCTATGGGCCTCGCAAGAGAAAAGTTTCAGCTGCGGTAGGAGGAGACGTAGACTTCGGAGCCGTACCGTTCTCCGTTCTGGCCTCCGTGCCGTTTTTCACGGCACGGCGGGGAGGTCAAAAGGGGCCGTATCCCGTTCCGTGCTAGTACGGGACGGAGTACGGCACGGCTCGAAAATCGGTGCCCTTCCACCGTTTTATCGCCGCTCGGGTTTTCCGTGCTGTACTCTGCGGTACGGGGGGGGGGGCAGTACGGAACGGAGTACGGTACGGGGAGCATAAGGAAAAGTACAGCTAGGATTGGCTGGGTCATCAGCACACCCAGTACTCAATATTTTTCAGACCATTTGCTATCCCTTCATCGAGATGCATAATCGTCAGCATCAAACCTGGCGTTGGTATTCGAATGTTCGAGACGATAAAAGATCTTTACTACGGGCCGTTGACTGCATCGGTGAAGCAGTCTTTACGACAATGCCTCCAGCGAGAACGCCCCGAGGCCCCGATCGCAGTCCGCATGTCGCGGACTGTGCTTGTCGCCTTGTCATGAACTCATTCGCAATGACCCGTCGCTTATGATGATTTTACAGCATTCTGAACGGACTTAAAAAATGCTTCTTCTTACAGACGAAAAAATCCAAATAAGGAAACGTGCCCACGCACCACCAATGCTTTAAGGCTTCCATTTAAAAAATAAGTATAAAAAGACCGAATTCTTTCGTGGAAAACCATCAAATGGAAAAAAACTCGTGGTTTCCGGAGGAATCATCAGACCCGCTCAGACACTCAGCGTCAGCAGGTGCATCCAGCGAAAACCACGATGCGACTAGCATCGCAAATGAAGCTGTATTTCTTTTCCGGTCCAGCGTTTTTTTCGCAGGTAAGACTGGAAGGAAACTTTCAACGCAAACGCGCCCGCAAAGCAGTTGTTATGCAAATTAAGCGTTAGCGCGGTGACCGTTCGTTCATTCTCGCTGTAGCGGCTGCTGGGTCAATTGCACGCCTTTCCCATCTCGTCGGCCGTCGGTCTATTAGCTGCGGCCGTGTCCCAATTGGCGTGAGAAAGGCCTAGAACAGGCAAGAGCTTTGCCATGGTTGTTCATACAAGTCTCGTCGACGTCAACGTTCTCGCTCTTGTGCACCGTACAATCAGGGCTGCATCCAAATGCCGGCTCTTAAGTAAAATAATTAAAATATTTTTAAAAAAAATATGCCTAGTTTAGGTACTTTTTCATTCGGTTCAGTGGTCCATTTCAGTTCAGTGTTCCACTACCTTTCGCTCTTCTTGATCCACCGCGCGTTTATGCGCTTTCGGCCCCACAGACTTGCATGAATTAGCGCCGGAATCCTCTTCGGCGTCTCCCTAGCAAGTGGAGCTCCATAATACCGGTTCAAAAACTTCTGCGACGGCTCGCGCCCAGCACTTGTTATGCAAATTAAGCGCTCGCTCGACGGTCCTCTTCACTCCGAATCCGTCACTCTCCGACTTCCTCCGGAAGCATTCATCCCCGCTTTGCGCATAATCACCATCACTTCATGAGGAATGCGCAGCACGCGGGACGGACTCAGTTCCTCCGCGCAGCAGCTCCTTGTCCGCGCGCCGCGCTTCGATGACCGCGCTGCGCTGCACTACGCAGTGGGCGGCGCTTGGGCGGCCACCTTGCGAGCGCCTCTCGGCTGGGTGGCGCTGGCGGAATTCTCCGAGTGGAGTCCTTTTTGTTGTCCCTATGCGTGCACAGCGGGACGCCGCCACTCCGTCTTCGTCCCGCGCGAGCCGTGAGCGCTCGCTGACGTATCATCGCGCCACCACCAAGGAGCAGCACTGTGTTGCGGCACAAAAGCCTTCACTACGCGTGGATTCTTCTATTGTGCCCGCGTGTTGTCCACTTTCGGCGGCCAGTTCGGTCGATATTTTCCGGCCCCAGAGGGCATTTCCGCGACCGACTTTACGCCTACAAGTGTCCGATTTTATTTACTCCGGCTTAATGCTTTGGCCTTGGCCTTAGCAGGTCCAATAATTCGTTTTTCGAGTCTTTTTGCGTCCAATTTTGACTTTGCTAAACATACCGTTCCGTTCCGGTATCCGTTCCGGAAATCGCGATGCTCTGAAACACTTCGAACGCACCTTTAGGACTCTTTTTTTGTTTTTAGCACGCGTTTGCCGCCTGATTTTAGCCTCCAAAGGTCTTGCTTTAGTTCCTTTGCTTTGTCATGTTTTGGTCCTGGCTTTCACGAATTCATCTGTTCGTTTATGAGTCTTTACGCGGTAATCCATAGAACTCGTTCATGCCACATTTTTCTCCTCGTTTTAACTTGTTCCTACCTTTATCTTTTCTATAGACTGTATAAGATTTGCTTGACTGGCGGTTGACCTTTTTAGTTACATTGGCTACAATCAGACTTAAAACTGTAAATCCAACGTTAGCGTTCGGTTGAGCTTGTTGTATAAGGCCATTTTGCGTGCGTTTGTTTGCCCGGATTTCTCCCTTCGTCATGGGGCTTTTGGGCCCTGAAATGTGGCATGTTTAAGCCTAAAATATCCACGTTTTAGTCCTTGATTCTTCCATCTTGCAACGCATTTTTCCCCTCGGCGTGGGGCTTATGCCTTGAAATGCGACGTTTAAGCCTAAAATGTCCATGTTTTAGGCTTAAATTTTCCGAACTCCTATTCCTGCTAACCGCGCTACCCGTCTTCTAGGCATTCGCCGTGCGCAGTGGTCCATTGATTGCGCGGAGGACATTTTCTCAGACGCACTTCACGAGCCCCCGCGGGCAATCCGGGCCATTCACATCGGCAAAGTACCTCCGCGCAGTGCCCTAATCCGGGATTCTTGTACCCGAAGACTTCGATGGTCCGCAGCGGTGGCCGGAAGCGTCGCAGCATCGCCGCATTCTCCGCAACCCCCACCGGCGATCGGGACAGCCGAGTGCGCGAGACGGTGCCGAGGCCGCTGAGCTACTCCCTCGAGGCGACCTTCACGCTGCGATGGAATGTCCAGGTAGGGCAAGCTAGGACGTCTCGAAAATAGAACATTTTGATGACTTTTTAGTTCAATACTGGGCCAGACCACAAAAAAGAGGGTCCGGGACGATAGCTAAAACCTGAAAAAAGCGCAGTTTTCGGGTCATTCTGGGGGGCTATAAATAAATAATATTTTATAGCCAATTAAGTTTTGTTTTTGTTCGTGAAAAATCGTACCGTTTTTGGCTCATTTCGGCCTAATTGGTTTTATTTTTTATTCATTTTTGCCTATTTAGGTATTGCCGCATATGCAAAATCAGCACGTTTTCAGGTTCCTTTTTGCTTGAAAATGACGCACTTTTTTGGATGATGCTTCCATTCAGCCGATCGATTCATTCTCGTTTGGTCCCCATCCTATCGACCGTTCGGCCCGATAACTTCGGACCGTGAAAAGAGCCGATGGCGTCGGCGTCCCCATAAATCTTTTTCGCGGATCTCCGACGGGCCCTAATCAACCCGTAATGGGATTGCCGCGCATCACCCGTGGACACTT